>CAJNIZ010048271.1:0-22594 GCA_905231905.1 Symbiodinium pilosum | reverse complement strand
GGGGGGGGGGGGGGGCGTTTAGGGTGTAGGGGCTAAAGAGTTCAGGGCTTAGGGTTCAAGAGTTTAGGGTTGAGGGGTTTAGGGTCTCAGAGCTTATTTAGGGTCTAAGAGTTCAGGGTTATTGGTTTAAGGCTTAGGGTTTGGGTTTAGGGCTTGGGGTTTTGGGTTGGGGTATGAGGGTTTAGAGTAGGGGTGTATTTCAGAACCCCAGAATAAATACAAAGACAAGACAACAAAGCGGAGAAGAGAACGGAACCACTGGAAGCTGAGTTTATATGATGATTTGTAGGGATAGTAGGGATTATGCATTGTAGAAGCCTGATTACTTACCCAGCTTCTTCCCCATAACCAAAAACCCTCATAACACTCATGTCTTCATCAGTATACCACAAAACCCCATTCAAATTGATTATGTAGTATCATACATTAGGGGACAGGGTAAAGTTCAGAATTAGGGTTAAGGGCGTAGGGCTTGGAATTTGTGGTAACGGTTGTGCATCTCGGGTGAGGGTTTTCAGGGTCTAGGCGCCAGAGAGAAGTCTTAGGTCTTAGGGTTGTTGGACTCAGGGGTTTGCTCACTTCAAGGGGAGGTTGGTAGTTTATCACCAAGAGAGCCCTTTTCTGAGGAGGCCTGTCGACGATGTGTGTCAGTTAAAGGAGGTAGAACCTTTAACTCAGTGCTTTCAAAAGCCTATACGCTAAATCTTAAAACCCTGTAAGCTTCGTCCATAGGCCACTAGGCCCTACAGCGCTAAACTCTAAAACCATCAACCCAACTCTACTTCTTCCTCCTGTTCTTACGGGTTGCTGTTGAAGAACTGAAATTATGCTAGAGACATATCTGCAGAATATTGTGGTTTCCATCTTATGGTAACTTCATGTGAGTTCTTGAACACAACCCACCTAAACCCCAAACCAGAAACGCCTAAACCCTAACAAAAAGACCATTTAACCCTGAATGAAAACCCTAATGTAGACCCTGATTATTAAACCTCTTCCGATTAATAGGGGTCCTAATCATATAAAGGCTCTTAAAACGAGGGGTCTACTTTAAACCCTAAACCCTAAACCCTAAAACCCTAAAACCCTAAACCCTAAACCCTAAACCCTAAAACCCTAATCCCCTAAACCTTAAAACCCTAAACTCTAAACCCCTAAACCGTGTGCCCTCCAGGGCCGTGGGCTGCATGGGCCCCAGCTTCATCTGCGAGCGCTGGCGGCTGAGCCAGAAGGAGATCCTCCAATTTTTTTTTAGATAGGGGTTAACATTTTTTAGGGTTTAGGGATTAAGGGTTTAGGGTTTAGGGTGGGATTAGCTCCAGTACGTAGGGGTTCTTTTCATATGAACCCTAGTCTAAACTCCTTAAAGGGGGATATATAGGGGGTTATATAGGGGACTACTATAGGGGTTACTAAGGGGGATGCTAGGAGTTTAGACTACAGCTCATATAGGGGTTAACATTTTGCGGGTTTAGGGATTAGGATAAAGGGCCTAAAAGTCATCATGAAGGGCTTATATGCATGAAGGAGACCCTCCAAATCCCTCTGTCCAGGGGTTGCGTTTTTTTTCATTCAAGGGGAGTTTCTCGGCTGATGGTCTTTTGTTTTTCCTGCGCGGGATGTCCAGGAATTGTTGGTAATACATTTTTCACTAGGTATGGGGTTTAGAGTGTAGGGATTAGGATATTGGGCTTACCGTTTGGAGTATACCGTTTAAGTTCATTGGATTAGAGCTCAAGGCCACATTCGGTCTTAGTGTAAAGTGTTCAGGAGTTTGTCGAAACATGGGTACAGGTCTCAGTTTAAGCTTCTGTTCAGAATCAATCAAAACCCAGTTGAAATTACTGATGATATAGCCCGGGATTATTAAACGTGTAGGTCTCGTGCTGATTATGTTCTGGTGGCGTGGGGATGTTCATAATTGCAGGCCGGGTCGGTAGTGTGAAGTCAAAATTAGGGATTCGGGTTCAGGGGTTCAGGGTTTCTTGAAACGGAGCGGTGCCCTAGGGATCTTTTAGAAATGGCAACAGGGTTGCCATAAACCCTAAACCCCTAAAACCCTGAAACCCTAAAAACCCTAAAGCCCTAAACCCCTAAACCCTACACCCTCAACTTGGGAATACCCTTACCCCAGGGATTTTGGGGGGCTCTGGGGACTTATGGGGCCCTCACAGGCACCATGCAGGGACAATCTGAGGGACTCCTACATCCTAAGCCCTCGCCGCAAAACCTTGGCCTGGAAGTTTGAACTCGAAATTTAGGGTTTAGGGTGTAGGGTTTAGGGTTCAGGGTGTAGACCCCTGATTAATAAGCGCCCCCCTCCTAAATAGGGAAATATAATAGGGATTTTAATGTAGTTAAGGCCCTTAAAAAGGAGGGGTGAAGTAATCATGGGTCTACATTCAGCCCTGAACCCCCTTGACTCTAAACCAAGAGCGCTACACCGCAGAAGCCTAAATGATTACCAACATTGTCGTCCCAGATTCCCATTATAATTCTGACTCTCAACCAAGAGCCCTACTATGAAGCATGAGGACTTTCTGAGGAGCACGGAGCAAAGAGGCAGGGAGGGAAGCGGGGAAACGACTTAAGAAAGAGGGTCTTTGACGGAAGCTGATGGCTTCTCACAAGACCATACTACATAGCACAGGGGTGAGATGTGCCGAAAAAAGAAGCACCAATGTCGCAAGGAACCGGATTCGTGTTCTGATGAAAATAACATAGATGGGGGCGAGCTGGCAATGAATATTGGACGTGCTCCATACTGCAGCGCTAGGTCAACTGGTTTTGACTAGTCTTTCTACCATGCCCCAAGCGAACATGGAGCCCTGACAGAAACATTACTTGCGTTTAAGAGGTGGGAATTCTATGTTTCTTTTGGGGTAGGTGACCCGTAACTAAGAAGTAAATCCTAAACCGTGCTGTCCAACTCTTGCATTCTAAGCCCACCCCTGGGTTTGGGACTTGTACCTAGATCCACTCCCCCACCCTAAACCCTAAACCCTAAACCCTAATCACTCCCCCACTCCCCCTGATGTACCAGTAGGCCAAGTAGGGTTTAAATTAGGATTTGAGCTGTGCCCAGATTCCAAATGCTGCAGCTGCAGCTGAGTGCAAGAGTTTGACGCAGGGTCTTTAGGGCTTCGCGTTTAGGGGTTTACAGGGTTTGGGGTTCAGGATTTAGGTGCCCAAGCAAAGAATGATAATTACTTCTCATATTTTCTCGTAGGCGGACTTATTCTTTAATGAACGTGGGGGCCTTTCGAGAACAGACCGGGTCCAGATTTCGAAGCTGTGCCTCTGCTTGCCATCAATCTGAGGCTGAACGTGATTCATCTGGGATATGCAAAGCTCCCTGCTTGGTGACCCCACCCAAAAACCCCAAAGTGTTGGTACGATCGAAGTAGCAACGACCGCCATAATCATCCTTTGACTGGAAAGAAAGTTAGTGGTTTTTAGTCGGGAACATGGGAATATTATCCCTAAATAATCCCTATATGATATATTTCCAGATTCGCTACTAACAACCAGTAAGGAACCAAAGCATATCCTAGGACCGGAAGAAGCTTTTTATCAAAGAAACAGCATGCCAAGCCTCTACTCTGACTCTACTCTCTCCTAAAACGAGCATGGCAACCCACCTAGGCCCCTTCGTAAAGGACGGCATTTTTCTAATTCTGTTCTATTCTACTGAAGTAGAGCTACAGGCCCGAGTTGTTCGCACCTTCTAGACTGTTGGATTTACGGTTAGGAGCTCACATAGGGTTGGAGGTTTTGAGTTGTTAGGGTTCACTGTAGGTTCTAGCAGATCCATTGCACTCCTGCCAGGAGCTTGCAGATTCCAACCGAAGTTATCACAGGCAGGAATGGTGGGACGGGTTCATATTTGAAATCCTGCACGACCTTATGATACTGACTTCTCAGAATTTCCAAGGTGCATAGACACCAATATACTACCGTCCTTATTATGGGGGCCGCCAAGATTGCACCCTTAAGTTTAGGAACCCTAAAGCCTTCAACGCTAAACCTGAAACCTTAGATATCCCTATATAACCCCATAGATCCCCCATATAATCCCTGCAAAGCTACCCCGAATACATGTTTTAGTTTTGTTAGCATTAACATGTGGACTGCGTCAAATTGGGGTTCGGTGTGAGAGTTGCAGGACTCAGGACTGCTACTAGAATCGGGTTTCGGGTTTTACGGTTTTGGGGTTTTAGGGTTTTCGGATTTAGGGTTTAGGGTGCGAACGGACTTCCTCCTGAAGATTTCAGAATGCTTGAATGCTTGTAGGGTCAGGGGGATTCAGTAACTTGGTTGTTTTGGGGTTGTTATGTGCGCGATAGTCTGAAACTCCTGTAAGGGGGTTATATAGGGGATTTTACAGTGGATTATAAGAGGGGATATTAAGGGGATACTAGGAGTTTAAACAATGGCTTCTATAGGTTGTAAGTATACCTGCAAGGACAAGCTAAGGCCCCACGGCCCTCCAAGTGTTCTGTTTTTCGTCGTTTGTTTGGCAGTTTTGTGTCATTTACAGCGCTGGCCTCTCTTTCCCAACGACTAGGGCTATGAGCCATAGGGGCAAGGAAGCAGGACAGGAAGTACAGGGCATCCAACGGGAGCGGAGAGGCATAGGGCGGGTTCATTTCAACAGGAGCTCAATTGGGCTTCACGTAAGGCTACGGTGATCCCATTCTTGGGTGGTCCATGCTCGGTGAGCCTACTTCGGTCCTCACAACCAAGAACAGCCAACTCTAGAGATGATTAGTTTCCTAAAAATTCAAGATTTGGGACCTAGATGGTTTAAGGTTTAGGGCGACCCAGAATTGTTGCCTCCTTCGTGCACTGTTGGCTTTTGGGGCCCCAATAGATAGAGAAGCTTCCTGCGAGGCTTTGGTGTTCAGTGTTTTTGAGTAATTCCATTTCTGTGTATGAGATTCTCTGAGTTGTTGGCTGCTGATGTTTGTTGGTTTTAGGGCTCGAAGCTATAGGCACTCGCCGAGCTTTGAGTGTCTACTTCGGGGTACCTAAGCCCACCCCAGTCCCTAAACCCTGTGCCATCTCCACTCAGTAACTAGGAGTTAAGCCCAATCCTTGACCATCCAAGGTATTCAAAACCTCAACCCTAAACCCTAAAACCCTAAACCCTAAAACCTAAGCCCTAAACCCCTAGGCCCTGAACTCTCCTAAACCTTGTCACCTGGGCCTTCCGGCCCTTCTGCCTCAGTGCTCTCGAGGCAGAACTGCTTCGCAGCTCCTTGGAGTCTCCTCCTTCGGCTCTACAGGCACACATGAGTGGTATTTTATTTGGGGATACTATGGTACCCAATATAGAGTAAGATTATATCATCCTTTTGGGTTATAGTATTTAATACAAGGAATATAATCTTACTGGGTTTAACCACCAGAGAAAAAAAAAAGAAACTACTCACAGGGGTGGGGCCTTCTAGGCTAGCAAGAATAGACCCGGTAGTGTAGGGCTAAGGAGGTTGACATTTAGGGTATAGGTTGGGATTCTAAGATAGATGGGAGAGGAGTACAGTTCATGGTTTAGGGTGCGGAACCTCAGATGAGAAGGGAACCAGCGTAGCTTAGAGTTTAGGGCTTGGGGTAGGGATCCCGAGGGAGAAACAGAATACAGGCGTAGTGTAGGGTTGAGGAGTTTGGGATACTGATCCCTGGATGGAAACAAGGTGGATGCAGGCATGTTGTCGGGTTTGGGGGTTTCCATGCTTAAGGTGTGTTTCATAGTTAAGAGGAAAGACGGGATAGTACAGAAGGATGAGGGATACTGTAAGGTTCGGAGTGCGCTTTGGTGGTCCTTGGACAGCAGCAAGTAGGGATTGTATAGGATACAGAGGGCTGCTGTAGGGTTTGCGGCTGGGTTGGGCTGTATGGCTTAGGGTTTAGGATGAGGCTCATTAGTAGCACCCAGGGATAGTTATGTTAGGAGAAAATGGTAATGACATCCTAAAACCTAAACCCGGTAGGTAGCGGGCTTTTGAATGTTCTTCAGGCCTCTCGGTGTGCATGAGAGGACTGAGGGCAAGGATTTTTTGCTCACAGAACAGTGGTCGCGTCAACATGCGAGGAAAACAGCACAGAGTGCCAACGTGAATCTGGCGTAGTTTTTCAAAAGACATGACCTCATATTTTACTTGAGTGGTAACCGGCATCTTTGTTCAACAATCGCGCCCAGGCATGTCCAAGAATGTTGATCCAGGCCACGTTCTCGTGGCTGAGTCTCGAGGGTTCGTATTTGATTTGCAGATGTGCCTAGACTCTCCTAGAGCTCAAATGCGCAGGTACTGTAGGACCTCCAGAGACACCATCTAAAGGTATTGGGGCGTCGTGGTACGGGACCTTAAACCCTAAGTCCTAAACCCTAAAAGGGTAGGCGAGGTGTCGTGGTACAGGGGCCGCCTTTCTTTCGCCGATGACGTGGGCCGAGTGTGCAAGCCAACACCTTAATTGACTCAATCGCCTAACCCAATTTCAGGTTTTGCGGCTTAGGGTTTAGGGTTCAGGGCCCATGGCTTAGGGCTTAGGGCTCAGAGCTTAGGGCTCAGGACTCAGGGCTCAGGGTTTAGGGTCATAGTGCTCCTGGCTCAAGGCTTAGGATTCAGGGTCGAGGGCTTCTAGGGTTTAGACTTGCAACGTTCTCCCAGCAACTGCCCTGCAAGCCGCAATTGACCTTGCACAGGCACCTACGCCCATCACATTCTGTTGGCTGAGCCGGTTGCAGCGTCTGCAAAGGCGGGATGCATATAACGAGGGTTTAAGCTTTGGGGTTGGGCAGCTGTCCGAACCTCGCGGGTTCATTTCTTTTTTTGGGTGTGGTCTCCTTGCATGCAGAATCCAAGCATTGAGACCGTTGATCCTGGAGTACCCCGTTTTTTGGCGCAGATGCCGTACGAGAAAGGCCCGGATTCATGTGAGGCAGCTCGCAGGACTTCATTGCATTATCTTCTACATTGATTTCGAGAACAAATAATTTGGCCGGACACATCCATAGACGAGTTCTGGCAGGGGATATGGGTGGATGTCAAAGTCATGGTCCTTTTTTTGGGTCCCTATTATAATACGGCACCTAATATTTAGGGTACCCAAAAAGGGACCCTAATTTTAACAACCACTCATATAACTAAGACTAAGACCCCAGTGCTCCTTCTAGGTTTTTGTGAGGGCCCGGGGCTTCAGGTTCAGAATTGACCCTACATGAACCAAAGTACCTCATAGCCCGTGAAGTATGGTATTGTGGTAAATGAAGGTCATGTAGGGTTTTCCAGTATCAACGTTACCAGCTGTAGGATACCTGGCTGATTTTGTTACATGCTATGCTTGTCCTGCTCGCCATGAAGGCTTGTGTGAACCATATTATATACGAAAGGATCTGTATATACGGAGGCTTTAGCCCCAAGACAGAGTAGAATTTTTATGAGCCTTTCAAATGTTGGGTTGTAGTACTTGCGAAGACGAAGACAGTTTTACTTAGATCAACCACCAACAGAGCACCCCTCACGCGCGCATCACGGTTATCTAGCAACTTTGGGTGCTAAGCTGCTCGTGGTGAGCTTTGTGGTTGGGTTGAGCAAGGCTTACTGGTCGTTGGTAGGGAATAAGGATATATATCTCAAGCAGACAGAGTTGAACAATCAAGCAAGCAACTGAATGGTTTCCATCTGCTTAAGACGAGAAGCCTGGCCAGAAGCAATGGGAGCTCCACTTCAAACTCTAAACTCAACGAGAACTAAACCCCAGGCCCTAAACCCCTGAGCGACAGAAACCTACACCCTACAAGTCTACAAGCCCCAAACCCCTGAACTGCGGAACCCTAAACCCTAACACCCAACAACCTTCCTTGCCTTCTCTCCTTGGGACTTAGCTTGGACCTTAGACCCTTAACCCTTTGGGATTCCCTTATATTCCTATTATAGGTACCTAAGGGTTAACCCTTAGTAGGGGTCCTAAGTGCCATGTAGTTCTGAAAGGCGGGACGAGCACCTGAGCCACTCTGGTGGCCCGCGCAGATCAAGAAGCAGGCCCTTGAACCGTATATATAGTCCCCCTTAAGTAGATAGAATATGGCTTTGGGTATATTAGAGTAAGATCCCCATGTACCCCATATTCTATCTACTTAAGGGGGACTATAGGGCATAGTCTAAACTCGCAGTATCCCCCTTAATAATGGGGAATCAAATAAAAAAGAACATGGAAAATGAAATGGAAACTGGGATGTATAGGGGATTATAGGGGTTATAGTCTAAACTCGGAGTATCTCCTTGATAACCCCTATAGTAGTCTGCTGGCTATATAACCCCACTTTAAGGATTTTAGATTATGGTTCATATAAAGACATATAGGGGAAATGGAAGAGGAGATGGAAACTGCCTCGGTGTTTAGGGTTTGGGGTTTAAGGACTGGGGTTTAGGGTTTAAAGTTCGGGGTTTAGGGTTTAGGGCTTAGGGTTTAGGCCTTTGGGTTCAGGGATTATGGGATTTCCTCCTCGCGTTATTCTTGATTTGGGTGTTGCCCACAGTTAGGATACCTTCCTAGGGTCCCTACGGCTCTTGTAGCCTGAGCTTGGTACCTCTCATCAAACGGAAATGGCGCCTGGACCCTAAACGTTACACGATTAGCCTTCAGGGTTTAGGGTTAAAGGCCCCTGGACCCTAAACCTTAAATGATTTGGCTTTAGGGTTTAGGGTTAAAGGCCCCTAGACCTTAAACCCTAAACAACTAGGGTTCAGGGTTTAGGGTTAATCCTGCGAGGACCGCAGCGTTTTGATGTTCCGCGGCTACTTCCTCCAGGGCACCATGACTGCCTGGTCGGAAGGGATGCCAATGACTCGCCTAAACGAGGAGGCACGGAGGGTTTAGGATTGGGCTTGAGGGCTTAGGTCTTGGCGTTTAGCGCTGAGGTTTTAGGGCTTGCGGGGTATGCGTTAGGGGCCAGGGCCAGGGCTAATCAACAGGCCTAAACTATCAAGCCCAAGAGGGTGCAATGTAGGAGGGTAGTAAGGGAATCCGGTGTAGGGCTAAGCCTAGGCCTAAACCCTAAAGAGTAGTTTCCATTTCATCTTCCATGTTCTTTTCCAGTTGGTTCTCATTCGTGCGGAATGCGCACAAATATGCTTACATGACCCCCCTTATACAGCCCCTGCACAATCCTTACTTCAGAATTCCTATACAATGCCTATCTCATCCCTTATATAAGCCCTATCTAAGCCCTATCTAATACCTATATAATCCCTGTATACGCCCTATCTAACCCCTATTTAATCCCTATACAATCCCTGTATAACCATAGCGCCCCAAACATGCCAAAGCTTTACTTGACAATGTCAAGGTCTTCAAGCCCTACACCCTAAACCCTAAATAGCAGGTTCCATTTCATTTTCCATTTTATTTTCCATGTGATTCTCCATTATTGGGCGTATATATCCCAAATATTCTCAAATTGAGCGGGCGGAACGCAAGGGGCACTTCTGACCTAAGTAGTTTAGACTTCAAGGGTTTAGGGTTTAGGGTAGCAGTATCCTACACTATGTGAGCCTTTTCAAGTAAAGGTTTTGGTAATCTACCTAGGCAAGCAGGGTGACCAGTGTGTTGCTGACACCTAGAGTCGGAGCCCGCCCACGAGTGGACGGAATAAAGCTTGCACCCCCTAGGATCCACCCCGAAGAAGGGACCCCAAATGGAACCCCCAAAAGGCACGCGCATTACTCCATTGGGGAACAAAGAGATCATCAGGGTTCTTTTTTTTTTTGGATCCTTTAAGGGGTCTGGGCAGATATTGTAATTTGGGTTGACGCTAAGCTCACCTCGAACCAGAGTCGGTTGAGGGTTTAGGGCCAAAATCCTCAAAGACCTTCAACCAGAGTCTGCTTAGGCCAGGCTTAGGGTTTAGGGTATACGGCCGAAACCCGAAACCAAACCCTAAGCTCTCAAAGTTAGCCCTCTACCATTGTACAGCGGAACTCGTTCGCGAGGGAGACCCTCTCTAAGAAAGAACCCCTTCAGGAGTTTTCAAAAATTGTCATCCTAATATCACCTTCAAGGGAGACCCCCCCAGAATCTCCCTGTACTACGTGCGTATCCCTAGAGCCTAGGGTCCCTAAGGGCCCCCTTTTTGAGAAGCCCTCCATGTAGCCTCCAACATTCAAACTGCGACCCACAAGCTACTAAACTTTAAACACCCAACCGCAAGCCCCCAACTAAAGCCCTAAACCCCAACCCTAGGCCCCCAACCCTGATCCTTCAAACCTTATCGAAATTATCATCCCCCAACCCTGAGCCACCAGACTCCAACGGCAACCCCTAAACCCTAAACCTTAAACCACCAACGCCTAAACCCCAAGCCCTGAACCCTCAACCCTAAACCCTAAACCCTAAAACCTTAAACCACTAACCCCTAACTCCTAACCCCTAAACCCGAAACCCCAAACCCTAAACCCTAAACCCTAAACTCAACCTACAGGATGAGATGGATCTGTTTGAGGGCTACATCGGCTTAGCGGGCGACTGCTTGGGTCTCAGTGAGTTGAGGGATCAGGGCTTCAGGTTTTGGGCAGAGGGTTGAGGGGAGGGTTCAGGGCTGCGCTGTCTTGAGTAAGGCTTCAAGCGCCCAGTGCTTGACTTACTGGTGGTTTTTAGGGGATAAAGGAATATAGTATGTAGGGATTAAGTAGGGATTAGATGGGATTTATTTTCGGATGATATAGGGATTCCTTACTAACCAGCAGTAAGTTGAGTACTTGAGCTGGCAGGGTAGGCTGAATGCCCCCTATACCCATCTACCACGATTAAAGCATTTCAAGAGCCTCTGCCTTTGTCGAGCATGGCCAGCCTGCATTCGAAGAGTTATGATGGAGGCTCTCGAGACCTCTTAGGCCTGTAAAATCCTTTCAAGGCATAATAGAACCCCTATTATAACCCCAGTTTGCATTTCATTTTCCATTTTCTTTTCCATTTGATTCTCCATTATAGGGATATAATAACTCCAATATATAACCCCAATATACTAGAGGAGGTGTCCGTCTCAGAGCCTTTGTCTTGGCTTCGGATTTAGGATTTACTGTGTTAGCCTTCGGGATACTTAGACATTTCCCGATTGGTTTGATGCGGCTTTTTCAAAGGGCTCTAGAGGCCGGCACCAAGTTTGAAGCTAAGGGGATCCATAGTGGCAGGTTGACTCCCCATCCACATCAAAGAGAGGTGGTTCATTAAAGTCAGTTTAGGGTTTAGGGATCTTGTTGAGAGGAGTGGCCCCTAAACGCCCAGCTGAAGTAGCTCGTACAGCGCTGCTACGACCTTTCACCCGTAGGCTTGCTATGGGAGATTCCTTGCTGTTCGTATTCCTGCACAACTCCATGCAGAGTAGTTTCTCGGAATGTGCTCTGTACAATTCTGGTACGAGAGCCCGCTAGTCTTTGCATGCTTCGTTTTTCTGGCATGCCAGAGTACCCAAAGTTCGTCTTGAGGCTCACCAACTTTGGCAATGAAAAGGCAACACCCATCTGCCGGAAAGGGTTCCTTCAGAAGTTCCTATAGTAAGGTTTGCCATTTGGATATATACAAGGGGGATCCCCATTTCTGAAAAATCCCAAACTCCCATTCTAGGGAACCTAACGCATTAGCAAGCAGCTGAGATGCAGAGAAGTTCCAAATTTGGATGGATGACGACCCAGACAAGGCCGCATTGCGTGAGGGTTGGGGCTCTACGGGTCGGTGGTGCCGAAGGCCCTGCATAAGGCCCAAAACCCTACACCCAAAGCACAAAACGGTAAACCCCAGCCACTGAATAGATGAGCCATCGCCTAAGCTGGGCCATTGAGGGGGATACTTGAAGTTCAGACTACATCTCAGATGAAAGTTATCATGATTACGGTTTAGGCCTCAAGCTTTAGGGTTTAGGGCTTAGGATACACGGTTTAGGGTTTAGGGTTCAAATATTGTTCCAGTGGATTTAAAGGGAGAAGAATAGGATTGCCTTGGTTCTCTTCATGGGATTTCGCATGATTTTCGTGTTAGTGTTGCCCCATTCCCTGGTTCTTCGCATGCACCCAAACCTTGAAGACATAGCCTGAACCCCACTTGCCTGACTTGGTGTCATGAAGGGGCTGCTCGGAAAGACAAGCACGCGGTTGAGGGTTTAGGGTTTTTTGCAAAAGCCTCAACAACTTGCCATTACGTAACATGGCGAGAAATTCGCACAGGCAGACTATTTCGACCTGAAACCTGGTAACCCCTGCTCCCCATATGATCCCTTTGAAGCGCCCTGGCAAAACAAATATAATAATCCCAATATAACCCCCATATATCCTCTAAATAACCCCTTTATAACCCCTTTATACAACCCTAGTATTACCCCAATGGGTACAATGTAAGCCCTACATCATCGCTACATGGTGCTCGTGGAACCCCTTTTGTCCTTCCTCCAGGAAAGGATCTTTCTTTACAACGCAGGTGTGCCCTTCCTTCATTCCCTGCACCGCGCACCCTAAGCCCCAAGCTACGAAAAACAGTAAGAGTAGAAATGGAAAAAGTAATAATGGTAGCAATGGTAATGATAACAGTAATAGTAGTAATACAATAAGAAGAGCAATAACATTAAAAATAGTTACAATACTGCCCTCTTCCCCCCAACCTCAACCCTGAGCCCCAGCTTTGCTTGCCAGCTCTTCAAAGGGAATATATGTATACATATATATGTATATGTAATATTTTCTATTTTTCTATATTACATATTCTATATCATATATACAAAAGTATAGGGTTTATACAGGGTTTTATTCCGGATGATTCTACCCTAGTAGGTTGGGGAATGGCATCCTAAACCCTGGACCTTCTTTAAGGTCTCATGGCTTTGAATCTGAATTCTCTCCCCCGGAATTAGTAAGAAAGCCTTTTAGCCTAAGCTCCAAAGCCCAGCCCCCCAGCCCAGTCAAGTCCCTATAAACTCTCCCCCCCAACTTCATCCCCATACTCCAGGCCCAAAAGCCTAGTCCCAACACCCACACCTTCATCCCTAGACCCAGAACCCTGGTCCCAAAGAAAAATCCTAATCCTTCACCCAACAGGACCCTAATCTCCAAGCCTTAAACCCCTAAATCCCCAAGCCCCGAAACCCCCAAGCCGTAAACCTTGAGCCCAGACTTTAAAATTTTGGAGAAGCCTTGGACCCTAAACCTTGGACACTGCCCCCAGTGACACTTGAAGTATAGGGTTTAGGGCTGAGTTGCACCCCTAATTACTATTACGCCTAATATAGCCTGCTACCTAGACCCTAAACCCTTAACTGTTCCTAAGAATATAGCCTGTTACTTGGACCCTAAACCCTAAACTGCCCAGGTCCTTCATCCGATAACATAGCCTGCTACCACCTCCCCTGCCCAGGTCCTTCATCCGCCCAGCCGCGGCGACGCTTCCGAGGCGCCGGTTCTCGGCCCAGCGCGTGCTCCGAGGTCAGAAGGGGTTGGCGTTTATGGTTCACGGTCTAGGGTTCTACCCAGACCCTGAATGGGATCTAACCTCAATCCTCGCAGATAGTAAAAGCAATTGAAAAAAGGAAGTATATGAGGGCATAGGGTAGCCCCAAACATGCTGGATTCTTGGCGGTTTTGCAGGCTTCTGGGCAACTTCATTTGGAACAGTCTGCCGGCAGATCTTCTATTAGTGTTTGCCGTTTAGGGCTTGAGATGCAGTGCTTAGGGCTTAGGGTTTGGGGTGTGGGGTGCTTTGGGTTTTAGCCTTTAGCGTGTAGGTTTTGGGGTCTAAGCCTGTTGCATAGTCGAGGTATTGTCGGGGACAATGGAAAATGACATAGATGCTTTGATCATATTGAGTTTATAGAGATTGGAATGTCGAACCCTGTATGACGACTTGTATATGATGACCTGTTTCTATTATCCTCTATACGCCGTGCCGCGAACTCTCTTCTGAATTATCTAGGCCCCTACATAAGCGTTTTTAGGCAACATTGTTGATTTTGGATTTGGACATGGCTTGAAGCCCAGATCCTACGGCTTCTGATTTTGAAGCCGTAAGCTTTGAACGGTGAAGACTGAACGAAGGCTGAGAGCTAGCCTGCGTTCTATCGCGACCAGCCAGAAAAGGACAAACAAACAAACAAACAAATTAAACAGAATAGCACAAATTCATGTTCCCATAATATTCTGGCGGTTAAGAGCGTTTAGGTTTAGGATGAGGCTTCCTTCAACCATTTTCTTCAGGAGAGTGGGTCAGGGGTGGGGAGCTAGCCAGGCAACCTGAGGAAACCGGGCCTCAGGGGAGTAGGCTTTACGGTTTGGGATTAACAGGTTTAGGGTCTAGGATTTCGGGTTGAGGGTTCAGGGTTTAGGATTTAGGGTTTAGGATCTAGGGTTTAGGATTTAGGGATTTAGGATCTAGGAGTTTAGGATTTGGGGTTTAGGGAGGATTTTTTGAGTACTAGTATCGCTAATCTCTTTGGACCCTGGCAATCCGGAGCAAGACGCATTGGTTCTTATTTACACCTGGGTAGAGCAAACCCGAGTTATAAGTAGTGATATTTACAACTAGTGGTATCATATCCTATAGCCACTGTTAACCATCGAACCACCACTACAGATAACGTCAGTTGCTCCTACCCAGGTTGACAGCGGCATTGATTGCTAGAATTCTTACGGCTTCCGCTGTCATGTTGTCAACTGGCCTCTTTTTTTTGCATCAGCATCAGGGCTATCATGTGCAGCTGCCTTCAACGGCGGTCTTGTCCCCGCCTGCTAGAAACACGGGTCAATGAAGATGTGTCTAGACTTTACGAGGTCTTTCTGCATGCTCCGGAACTTGCTCAGGGGATATGATAGCTTGTGGTTTTCTTTTTTGTGTCCCTAATGTGCTACGGTGCATCAGAATGTTTAGGGGATCCCAAAACAGGAATAACAGTACTCCTGCACCCTCACATGAGCTTGCTGGAAGTCGTATCCGGTTCCCTAAGGCAAGAATGGAGCACAGAATGCCCAAAGATCTTGCAAGAACTCAGGCATACTTACTTTCCTTTCATATTTTCACTTTTAATTTGACTCTCCAGTACCCCTGAACCCTTAACCCTACATATTCATATACATGTATATATAGATATATATATATATATGTATGTATATGTATATACAGACCTATAACTGCCTTAAAGGAGCCCGAAGATTAACCCTAAACGCTCTTAAACCCGAAAATCCCAAACCCAACTTAGCTCCATTCCTTGGTTCCTTTCTTCTATTGTTTTCGGCTCTAAGCTGTTTTTTTAGGAAGGAGCCGCAACAAAGAGCCAAACCCAGCAATCATGGTGTGGAGTTTGGGGTTTGGGGGTTTAGGGAACCTGAATCCACCCTAACTCCCACCACAAATGAACTTTTACCTCAAAACATCCAGTCCGTAGAGCCCCAAGCTTCAAAGCCTTAACCCGAAAACCCTGAACTACACAAACTCCCAAGCCTAAAAAACCTCACACCCTAAACCCTAAATGCCCGACTGAAGCTTGAGCTACTGTCAGTATTAGGCTTACCAGGGGACCATTCCTACTGGTCACTCATAGCAACCCAACAGAGTTTAGGGTTGAGGGTTTAAGTTATATGAGCTACTGTCAAAATTAGCCTTACGAAGGGGCCAATAAGGGTGAATCCCTCGTAGAGTTTAGGAAAGTCCCTAATAATGAGCCCATGCCCATTAACTTTTTGGTTAACTATTGCCTGCAACTCATATAGGAAGTAGTGGCTGTAGCTCAGATGCTCTGGTAGGTTCCTCTGCTGGCAGATCGGCGAGGGTGGGAAAGCGGGGGATGGTTACCGGATACGGCGCCTCGGCTGAACTGAGGTCTCTTTTTTGAGGTTTTGGGTTTGTGGGCCTTTGGGGGATTGAATAAAACATCCCTAAGCACTGTTTACCTCTGTATACCCCTTTAAAGGGACCTGGGGTTTTCATTTTATTTTTCAAGTTCCCATCTTGATGCTCCCTTAATTATCATTTTTAGTGTTTATAAAGAGTTTTGGGGGTTTAGGGTTCTGGGCCTGGCATTTTGGATCTGGGATTTTGTAGACATTCGGTGCTGCTCCCACCCAACAACATTCTGTAGCTGAGGATCCTCTTCCCCGTTCGCAGGCCCGTATCCTACCAGCCTTTCCTCGCCATCAAGCAATCTTTTCTGTCAATCTCCTGATGATTTGTGAAAGTAATGGTCTCGTTGTTTTTGAGGACCCGACATCCACAAGATACTCAATACCTGAAGCGTTAGAATTTAGGGTTGAGGGTAAAGCCTAACATTAAGGACTCGAGACGGGGCCCCCCTGCATGCATACATGTATTGTAATTGCGTGTTAACTTGCAAAAGACTTCATTGCTTGCGGCGGAAACCTAGACTGGCTCAATCCTAGGTATTCTTTGTACATTTGAGGACATACCCTAAACCCCAAACCCCAAAGTATATGTAGTATGTGTACCCTCAAGGGCCGTAGGGATCACTGGAACCCCTGAAGGCAGCTAAGGGCCAATATTAGGGGCCCGCACCCCAAATAATGAGAGAGTTTTACTTGCCCACCCCAGTGTCATCATACGATATTCATAGGGTCCTTATTATTATAGGAGTTGGGTAACTCAAGTCCCCTTATTGCCTAGCCCTCAACCCTAAACCGCAAGCACTAAATCCTAAATCCTAAACGTTGAATCCTAAACCCCAAACCCTAAAACCCACGCCCATCATCTGTTGGAGATTCGAGGCTCCAGGTCAATGGCAAGAGCCGCCGGCTTTGCTGGACGAAGCTGTGCCAGGAACACGGGTTTAGTCATTCAACAGCACTTTGGCAGTTTAGCCTCATGAAGGACTGGGGGCTGCCTTTCTTGCGTTTGGGTCGGTACATGCTTGGGGTTAGGGATTTGGTGGTCTTTAACCTGCCGTGTTGTTCTTGAGGCGCCAGGAACCACCAGAAGGTTCCGCCATCGCATTCCTTGCGGATACAGCAATGGGGGAACTATGGGTGTGTGATCTGTGTACCGTTTCTATGAGACACTATACGATGCAGAATGATAAGGAAAAGCACGAGATTTGGGATATGCTGTTGTTAGCCTTTCAGGTTTTGCGCAAGGTGATGTCGCTAAGGCGTGAAACCTGCAGCCTAAACTTCTTCCAAACAAGTCCCACGGTTTAGGGTTTAACGCTTAGAGCTCAGGGTTTGGGGGGCTGCCCCATGATCGCAAACCATTCCCGCTCCCCTTACCAAGGAATTTAGACATGGTAGCTGTCGGAGAATGGGGGGTTTCCCAAAATTAGAAGTACCATTTTGGGGGTCCCTATAATAAGGACTATAGTATTATGGGGTCTATATTGGGGTCCCCGTATTTTGGAAAACTACCAAATCAAGGGCACCAAAAAAGTCAACAAAAAAGGCTCCTGTATTGTTTTCATCCCTCGGCCAGTTTTTTCGGGCCTATGGTTTTCGCGAACCTTAAATCCTAAACCCTAAACCTTAAATCCTAAACCCTAAACCCTAAACATTTCGCAGGGATTATCTAGAGGCAGGGATCCTACATGCGTGTGCAGTTATTTCTGTTGTTATCAACCCTCAGGCCCTGTCTGCATCATTTTGGCCCACAGCACGTGTTTCCGTACAGAAGAGCCGCTCGAAACCCACTTTCGAACCAATTGCTTGTAAATTCGATGCTGCGTAATTCTACTTGCTTTGGGCTTGAACCCGTTGATTCTGTTAACGTTTTATGCAGGGACCATGTTGGGATTCCTGTCAGGTTCATCACTCCCTTGGATGTGAGGCATCCTGCAAACCCTCAATGGGCATATTTGATTTTGCAGCCTAAATAATTTCCCCGAAGCACAGATTTCACAACAGGAGGCAGCGAGCTTTGGCAAGGGATTGGTAAGGACCTGTGTAAGCTGGCTTTAGGTTCAAGGCTGAGGGTCTACATTGGGTTCACTGAGTGTAGGAATCGTTATTGGGCGCCCTCCCGCAGAACTGAATTTCTAAGTTGTGAAGAGTGTAACCCAAGCCAGCACCCAAGGGGAAACATGGAAGCCCAGAAAGCCCCCATTTCAAAAGGGACACCCTTTTGGGCTTCCATCCTAGCCTGGGGTCGTGTAAACCCTTAATCCTAAACCCCAAATCCCAAACCCAACGCCCTAAACCTTCCAACATGCCAAAACCCTAGACCCCAAACCCCCGACCTTAAACTCTAAACCCTAAACCCTAAACCCCTAAACCCCTAAGCCCCTAAACCCCTAAACCCTAAACCCCAAACCCCAAACCCCCAAACCCCAAACCCCCAAACCCTAAACCCTGGTGAAGGATGTCGGAAGGAGCCTTTCTTGGACGATTCGCCCTCACGACTTCAGCGCCCAGGGCACAATATTCTCAGTTTTTAAGGGTTTAGGGTTCAGGGTTTAGCGTATAGGGTTTAGGGTATAGGGTTTAGTGTATAGGGTTTAGGGTATAGGGTTTAGGATTTAGGGTTTAGGGTTAGTGGATGGTTGATACTTTGGGTTCATTGTAGTCCCCCGCAACAATGAAGAACCAAAGGGACATTGGAATGCAAACTTGGATTGTATGAGGTACGGAGAGCTTTTGTACGGTGATGCTATAGTCCCCTAAACCCTAAACCTTACACCCTAAGCCCTAAACCCAAGCCCTAACCCCAAACCCTGAGCCCTAAACCCTAAGCCCCAAACCCTAAGCCCTGAGCCCTATCCTAGGGTCTGAGGGTTTAGGGTTTAAGGTTTAGGGTTATCAGAAGAATACAGGCTGACTTGGCTCAACTCAACTGTTCAACCACCAAGAAACACTGCTCAGTGAGGACGTCGAGTTGAGTGTGTGGGGTCTTCGTACAGAAGCTTGGGCATTAAGACTTCGGATTTGGCGTTTAGGGACCCAGTACTTAGGGCTTGTGTGCACTGAGTGCGCATGAACAAAAAGATCTTCTCTTGAGAAGGTGTGGTCTCTTGTATCCTTTGGATTCTTGAAGGCTTTTCTGCGGATCCTCATGTTTGTAGCGTCTTTAATTAAGTCTTTGCTGGGTCTTGGGTCCGTGGATTGAGGTTTAAGATTTCGGGTTTTGGATATACAAATGGGGTTCGGCTCCTATACCCCTGAGCAAGTCCTTGAGGGTATGGTTAGGTCTTCTTTGTTGTCCTTACTCTATAAACCCTGGGGGCTGATCCTTTTAGACGGCATGAGTCAATGGCTTTCTCCCTCGGGAGGAGGGGCTTGTGGGCTGGATACGACATACTATAGGGTCTGGGGTGTAGGGTCATTCTTACTAAGGTCGGCAGCCGAATCCCAACGGGCCAAGTTTTTCCATTGCAAACAACACAAGGTTCCTCTACGACCTATACATACACACACACACACACCAGGTTGAATAAGGCCAGTGAATTTTCCGACGGGACTTGAGGGCAGGAGCTTCTTCATGGTGGCCCTTCTCGGAGAGAGGCGGGTCAATGAACTCCCAGTTATACTTGGAGGTCCATGGTACTTATAACCTACTTAGTAACTGTAGTTATAACCCAAATATAAATTCCATAACTACAGTTAGTTACCCTAGATATAATTGGATTCTAACTACAGTTACTAAGTAGGTTTTCAGTACAATGAACCTCCAAGTAAGCCCTATAACATGACTGGTTGGGAGCCTCTTTCCTTCTCCGCACGCTGTTTATGATGCTAGGCCTATGATGGGCTTCTGGTGAGATTGAGCAGCGAGGAAGATCCGGATTTAGGGTTGAAGGTCTGGGGTTTAGGGGCTAAACCCAAAGCCCTAATCCCAGCAGGTTTAGTTTCAGGGGGTGGGGATGGGTCCCCATGCATGCATCCTCTGGCAACTGCTTATGAGCATGTTCTGAAAAACTGGATTGAACGTAAAGAACTTAAGTTATGCTCCTCCACCCCAAACCCTAACTCTAAACCCTAAACCCTAGTAGGAACCCCTATTACTTACCATATTATAGTCCCCCTTAAGTAGATAGAAAACAGCTTTGAGTATATTATAATAGGATCCCCATATACCCCATATATTATCTACTAAGGGGGGGACTATATACCCATATTACACCATCTTTAGTTAAGTTCCTTAACAGCAACCCACAAGAAGGGAATCCCAAGGGCCTGGGTGCACCAGCACCAGCACCAGCAGCAGCAGCAGCACCACCACCACCAGCACCAGCACCAGCACCAGCACCAGCACCAGCACAAACAGCACCAAACGTCGTTGTAACTACTCCGGGGGCGACAAGGCGAGTTTAGGGCTTTACCTCAACTGGAAGCACTGCAAACCCAAGACTCCAAAGCGCCCATACCCCATGGTAATCACTTTAGCGTAGGGCTTGGGGCTTAGGGTTTCTACGTGCCTGTGGTTAGCCAGGAATCAAGGAATGGATCTTTATAGTAGTCCCTATATAACCCATGATAGTACTTTCCATTTTCTTTTCCATTCTTCCATTCCACACTAAACCCTAAACACTATTACTATAGCAGTTTCCATTTTCATTTCCGTTTAGGGTCTAGGGTTCTAGGTCAGCACAGCGTCGCAGCAGCCCAAAGTTCCAGTAGAACCACACCAGAAAGGATTGGGCAAAGGTGACAATGACCGGGATTTCAGGGCATGCGCTGCGGCACCACTTCCTGCAGGGATCAAATGCCACACTTTTGCACTAAATGAATGGTTCCCCAAATTTTAGGCCTCTTTCTAGAAGTCTCATATTAATTCAGGACCAGCTCTATTGATTTGGGAAGTGATCCCAAATTCTAAGCCCTAAATCCGGAATTCAAAATCCAAACCCTAAACCCTACACCCTAAGCCCTAAACCCAAAGCCTACATCTCTAAACCGAGCCGCTGTATGGGTGGCAGCTCCGGCGAACCCCAGGCAGCCACGCGATGCTGAAGCCCAAATTCCTGTCCGATGATGGGTTTAGGGTTTAGGGGTTTTAGGGTGTAGGGGTTTAGAGGTTTAGGGATTTACGGTTTAGGGGTTTAGGGCTTAGGGGTTTAAGGTTTAGGGTTCAGGGGTTTAGGGGATCAAAGGTTTGGGCTTGGAAAATACTATATTATTGTGGGAGTTTATTATACAGGGGCTACCATGTGGGTCCATTGCTCCATTCCCTGCTACTAACCAGTAAGCTAACTTTTGCTGGCATTGATTATGAGGATCTGCGCTCAAGGTACCGGAACCTACATGCCTTTAGTGCTCAGAGACATGCGCATGTAAAAAAGGTGAAATATTGAAGAAGTTGACCCTAGGCCCAAAACCCTATACACTCTAAACATCCACCGATGGGACCTACGTAGACCGCACTTCAGGTCGCTCGGGAATTGAGGCACAAAGTTCAAGGCCCAAGTGCCCCATAGCTTAACAGTTGGGATCCAGGTAAGAAGAATTGTAGGACAGGTTTTGGGGAAGTATATCCCTAAGGGTCCAAAGACCCAAATAACTTTGTTTTAGGGCCCACATACCATGAACATTATGGTATTTGGGCCCTAAACCTGATTATGGAGAGATAATGGTTTACATAGGAGTTGTATTCTGGGGCATAAGCTATTAGAATAGGGCTCCGGGGTATAGCCTGCTATGGTTACACAAACATCGACGAGGAATCATATTGGGAATTCCACGGGCTTCTGCAGCGTTGGGGCTTTAAATTGGGGGAGGGCTTTGCACTTACCTAAACCCCAAAAGTATGTAAAATGATAGCCCTCAACCCATCATAACAGCCATAAAGGCAATTATCTTACATTCCTTGGGGGGTTCAGATAGGCCTTGAATTAAAACCCTAAACCCTAAACCCTAAACCCCTAAACCCTAAACCCTAAACCCTTAACTCTTAACCTTTCAACCCTATGAGCCGATTTCAGCAGCCAAGCATCTCGGAGGGTTTCCAGCGTCTCTTGAACAACGACCTCGGACTCCTTTTAGGGTTTAGGGTTTAGGACTTAAGGTCTTTCTTTAAGCGGATACAGATATGTAAATATATTAATATATGTATATGTATAGAGAGAGAGAGAGAGAGAGAGACCCTGACTTAGCGTCCCCAAGGGATGTAGGGATGTGTAGGCAGATATAGAGATATCTAACCCAGCCCTATGATGAATAAACCCCATGCCCTTAATCGGGATTATAATGGGGGGGGGGGTCCTAATCTTAAGGCCCAAAAAAAGGAGGGGTTCATTAATCATGGGTCCCTAAACCTTAAACCCTAAATAGTAGTTTCAATGTTCTTTTCCGTTATCCCGACTTTGGAATCCCTAAACCCCAAACCCTAGACCCTAAACATTGGGATATCTAGGGTTTAGGGTTTAGGGTTTAGGGTTCAGGAGCTCAGACGTCTTTGGGTACTTACCACCTTGTCCTCTAATCATGGCGAAGCAAAGGGAACGTCAACATGTGAGAACATCACAGTGGTCTTGGGGATATCTTGTTGAAATACCACTAAGAAGGATTATTGTTAAATATATTGGCCAGGTATACGTAAAATTGCGAAATGCTGCTCACCAAGAACCCGGATACGCAACTGCACATATATATATATATATTTCTTTATTCCCCACCCTCACAGTGGG
>CAJNIZ010048270.1:83681-138283 GCA_905231905.1 Symbiodinium pilosum | reverse complement strand
GGTTTAGGCTTTAGGGTGTTAGGCCAGATAGACACGCGGGGGTTGGCTGGCTTGAACGCTCAATGCACGCTGAAAAGTCCGAATAGGATTCTTTGTGCTGCCCCGTGATAGTACACCTTCCAATATACAACCACTAGATAGTATAGAGAATATCGTAGGAGGACCCCCTACCCTGGAATAGCGGTATATAATGGTATTATAATGGTATAATAGGAATAGTAGAGGGCCTAATACAATCCTTATTATCCGTCCCTTATGGTCATATTACGGGGTGGGGGGCCCTAGACCCTCAGCCCTGTAAACCCTATAAACCCCAAACCCTATAAACCCTAAACCCTATACTATTGCCGGGTGGGCCTGCCTCATCAGACACGTACTTATCCCGCTCGCCGCGCAAGGAGGCGGCACAGGCCAGAAAGGCCAAGATCCTCCCAGCATTCTGACCGATGTAGGTATTTGGCAGTTCCCGAAATAAGGATCCCATTTAGGATTTAGGGCTTAGGGGGTAGTTCGAAAAAACGGGGGCCCATTTAGGGTCTAGAGGCTATTTCCCAAAATTAGGGTCTTTTTTTGGTGCCGTAATATAACCTATACCCAAAAGGGGCCTACAACTTTGAGAACAGCCCATGCGTTGAAAAGGAGATGGCAATGCCAAAACACAAACGGGGACCATGATCCTGATCTTCGGCTCGCACACAGGGTTTAGGGTTTAGGGTTACACAATAACAAAACATGGAGGGCACAAGAGTGCTCAGATAGATTTGGCATAGCGGCGTGTGGTGGTTTCCTTCAATAGGGGGACCCCAAGAAAGACCCGAATATCCTACAGTCCTTCCTGTGGTATGGGAGCCCCAGAAAAGCACCTCGAGTCTTGAGAAACCCGCATCTGGCAGGTGTGGGTCCCAGCTCTTCAGAAAACAAAATGGAAGTATCTGCTACACTCAGACACTGTGCAGGAGCAGCTTGATCACTGTATATGGGGGTTATAGGGTATATATTGGGCTATATAGTGGAAAGAAAATGGAAACTACCATAATGGGGTGGTAGAATAGGAGCATAAAAAAAACATACAAGTTGTGGCTTCTGATGCTGCTAAAGTGTGAGGTGGCTCAAACGGAGTTCGGTAGACTGGAACACCTGACCTGTGCTGAAGCGACATGACATCAATAGCTCTATGGGGCTCGATGCTAGAACCCATAAGCTTCCTGCGTCCCATTTGAGACTCCCAGCCCTAAACCCTAAACCCGTATCTCGCCCGTCCCACAGGCCTCATGGACTGAAACATATGTATATGGAATGCTGCTCTTCGCAGACAAGGCAGGCGCTGTTTGGGCCAATGCTGCAGGCACCAAGGTGCAATCGCTGCAACAAACATAGTTCTTGAGTTGCAAGCTGAGGTCGTCAGCATAAATATGATGGCTTGCAAAAAATTCTCATATGAGTAATTCTTCTAGCCGTTGAAAGTAGAAGGAGAAGTCTGTTTTGAAAGCCGCCACGAGTATTATTACTATTAATCTTGATTGTATGTGGGCCTTGGCGCTGCCCGTCCTGCATATGTTGAGAGGTCCCTGTGCCCTAAACCCTAAACCCCTAAACCCTAAACCCCTAAACTGTGGCCTTTCTGTCCCTCTGCCCTAAATCCTAAACCCTAAACCCTACACCCTGAGCCCTAAACCCCTAAACCTCTAAACAGTGGCCTTTATGAGCCCTAAACCCCTAAAGTGTGGCCTTTACTTCAGCGGACTCTGGCTCTTTAGCACTCCTGCAGCGCGACCTTCCAAATGGTAATTGCCCAAAAAAGGGGGACCCCAACATACACTCCAATACACTATAATCCTTGGATTATGAGAAGCCATAAAAAGGTATTCTTTGTAGTCCAACTGCTTCGCTGCGAGAAGAGAACTTCAAGCCCACGGCTGCGTACACGTTTAATTAATATTGGGATAATATTGGAATAATATAGGGTTATATAGGGTCATATTGGGATACTATGGGGTTATATAGGGATAATGGAATAGAAAATGGAAACTACTATTCAGGGTTTAGGCATAGCCCCAACATCTGACATTCCAACTCGGAACCCTCAGCCCTAAACCCTAAACCCTAAACCCCGAACCCAAAACCCTACACCCCAAACCCTAAACCCCAAACCCTAAACCAGCTGGGACCCGCACTTCTTGCAAAAGGTTTGGGTCCGGCAGGCCCTGCGTAAGGAAGAAGCCAACAGGTGACTGAACTTTGGGAAGTAGATTTAGGGTTTAGGGTTTAGGGTTTAGCGTTTAAGGTTTAGGGTTTAGGATTTAGGGTTTAAGGTTTAAGGTTTGGGGTTTAGGGCTTAAGGTGTAGGGTTTAAGGTTTAGGGTTTAGGGTTTAAGAATTAGGGTTTAGGGGTGCCTTTTGGGCGTATTCGGTGTCGATATTGGGCCCCCCCTATTGATCGAAACTAGCAGATACGGGATTTTGCTGGCAGAGTTCAACTGCTTGGAACGGATTGTTTCCGCAAACATATGCCCTTCTCCTGTAGATGGGGTCACTCACGTTATGCATCCCTTGTCGGGACCCTTTCCAAGCTTAAAAATCCGGAAGAGCACTTTGAAAAGGGAAAGAATGCGTGAAAACCACTGTTCCGACTTTGTGGATACTCCTTTGACCTATAGTCCACACTCCTAGTATCACCCTAAATAACCCCTATGATATTTTGATATAATTTCCTGTATAAATCCTTTAAGGAGTTTAGACTGTAGCTCATTTGAGCTTGTGTACCACTCTGGGCAGGCACAAGCGTACATCAAACAAGATATGCCAGAGATGCCTGAAGAACTACAGGGGGAATAGGGTTTAGGGGTATAGTCCCCTTGAGTAGATAGAAAAATTATAGGGTATATGGGGATCTTATTGTAATATACCCGAAGTATCCCAAAGCCATATTCTATCTACTTAAGGGGGAATATAGGTTGAAAGGTGTTTTCTGTTGTGGTTATACTTGTATCTATATACCGCGACCGGCTCAGGAGTGCAAAATGAAAGCACCCCATAAACCGTACACCCTAAACCTAAAATACTAAACCGCTAATCCTAAATCCTATAAACCCGTATCACTACTCCTGGATGCCTCTTCATCTTGCATGTCCTGTCCACTTGATTCTCCATTCTTAGGTGATTATTCAGGCTTCTATTTAGGGCTCCAGGTTTAGGGCCCCAAACCCTAAACCCGAAACCCTCCATGACTATCTCCTGTCCTTTTGGCATGGTCAAGGAAAGATCTGACCTGGCTCAGAATGCTCATCTATACTTGTATTGAGGCTGCTGCTGCCTCCTAAAGTCCTGAATTGTTGAGGTGCCATGCGGCTTGGGATTTAGGACTATCTACCTATGAAGTCGCAAGATAATAAAGGTGCATTTGATGTACGATTTACCTTAATAGTTAGACAACGAGTTTGGGACGGTAGTACTGGTGATTATTCCTGTGGGGACCTGTATAAACTGGATCTCCATCTCTTCTTGCAGTATCTTTCTCATTTTTGATCCTGCATCATTCGTGCAATGGTCCTTAACATTGGCATTCATTCAGGCCTCTGTATGCCTCTGCGCATGCACATGCTCGCTTTAGCTGCTCTTAGAATACGGTATTTAGGTACGAAGAAGCATTCAGAGTTTTGTGAGTTTTGTGTTTGGCGTCTGCAGCACCAATTCTTTGGATACTTGGACCCACGAAGTACATATATACATATATATGTATATATATATATATGCCGTTACGTCCCGATGTATCCTATATTCCCCCCCATAACCCCGTGGCAGCCCTGTTGTCTAAGTATTTGGACCGTTCAGGCTTTGAAAGCTGATGAGTAATGCTTTTTTGGTAGTTGAACCTAGTAAGATTATATTCCTTATATAAAAGACATTAGCCCCAGAAGGAGGGAATAATCTTACTCTTTAGTGGGGTGCCATAACATCCCCAAATAAAACTTCTAGAGCTATAATATAACCCCTATATAATCCCAGCTTCCATTTCAATTTCGATTTTCTTTTCCATTTAAGTCTCCATTAGGGTACCATAACATCCCCAAATAGAATCCTAAACCCTAAACCCTAATTCCTAAACCCTAAACCCTCACAACCCTAAATCCTCAACCCTAAATCCTACACCCTTGACCCTAAACCCTAAGTTCTCGCCTGCCTGGGGCGGATAAAGCGCCCGTAGCCAGGCCAAGACGCCCTGCACGCTACGGGGACCGGCTTCGCCTTCAGGCACCCAAGGATATAGGGTTTTAGGTTTAGGGTTTAAGGATAAGGGTTTAGGGTTTAGGGTGTAGGGTGTAGGTTTTAGGGATTAGGGTTTAGGGAAGTATGGGCCCCTAATATGGGCCCCTAAACCTTTTAGGGGGATTCTAGGGACCCTTAAGGGTACATATAGGGTATATAATAGGATATAAGAGGTATATAAGGATCCCAGATCTAAGGGCCCATACTAGGGGGCCACGGTTTTCACCTTAGATGTAGGCACCCAACGTCCAAGACAGTCTACAACTTAACGCGGTTTAGGGAATAGGGTTTAAGGTTTAGGGTTTAGGGTATTAGGGCTATGGCCTTTAGGGTTCCGTTCTACCATTGGCCCCTATCATGCGGGCCCCTGCCTGTTTCTGGGTTCGGATAGATGAAAGGTGGAAAAGGACCCAGGATTAAGGGCTCATGCTGTTGGCTCAGAACTCCAACCTCAGAACCCGGGCTTCACAAGGTTTAGGGTTTGGGGCGGTTCAAGGTTTAGGGAGGTTAAACGTTTAGGGTTTAGGGCTTAGGGAGGTCAAGGGTTTAGGGTTTGGGGAGGTTTAGGCTTTAGGGAGGTTAAGGGTTTAGGGAGGTCGTGGTTGGGGTTACTATTGAACTGCTAGTATAGTATGACTCAGTAGAGAAGGAAAAAGCAAGATCTTCAAATGTTTCCTGGAATTTTCCAAGGCAAGTTGCAATGAGATCTATTCTATGGCCCCCCTAAGCCCTATTTTGCAAAACCCTATACAAACCCTAGACCTTACATGGGCATTTCCAAAAGCCAGGGTCTCCCTATATACCTCCTCAATTTAGGGTTTAGGATTTACGGTTTAGGGTTCATGTTAAAGGAATATAAGGACCACCCAGCCGGGACCCATACTTTCTGTAAGCCCATATGCGGCTCACAGCCCCTCCTGACCATGACATGTCCCTTTTAGGGTTTGAGGTTCGGGCTTAAGGCCTTACATGCTCACCCTAACCTCCAAGTACCCGAACACTAGGGTAGAGAGCACCAAAAAAAAAAAACAGTGTATTTGGGACCTGGAGCCCCATGATCTGGGTACTTCGGCCCTCTAGGTTAGCTACAAATTCAAGTAGTAGCAAACCCTAGACCTTAAGGGTACTGCCCCCACCCAGTAACAGTCTATATTAGGCGTCCCATTAAGGGCTATATATAACCATATTATACTTATTATCCAACTTTTACTGAGGGGGGGCAGTACCCAACCTAGACCTTAGCATTTAGCCTTTGCTTGAAAGTTGCGTGTCAGCTTGCAGGCTTTGCTATGCGATGCCTAGGAGTTGATAAGTCACAGCTACTGCGGCTATTCCTCCAGATTACCGTTAATACGCTAAACCCTACATAGCCTAAACCCATAACCATACAAAACCTATACCCTAAATAGCCTGACCCCCACCTGGCCGGAGCAAGCCTTGTGAATAGGGATAACTATCCCTGCCGCCAGCTACAGTGTGTCCCGAAGTACTCAGCCCCAGAGGGTCCGTGTCATCATCCACGGGTAAGGATACAGGGATTAGGGATTAGGGTATCTAACATTTAGGGTTTGGGATATTCAGGGTTTCGGGTTCAGGGTATTTGGTGCCTTTTCTGCTTAAGCGTTGTGATATGGTATATGCTCGGGACCCAAAGAGTTCCCGCATCACTACTTCGGGGCCCGGCTGTATACCATAAAGGGATATGGACCCTAAAGCCCTAAACCGCAAATCCTGAACCCAAAGACCTGAACCCACAACCGTTTAGGCCCTTCTCCCCCGAACGGCCTGGACGAATGATGAGGGTTCGGCCCCAGTAGGTGTCCAAGTCTCAGTTGGTTTTTGGATTTAGGGTTTGGGGTTAGGGTTCAGGGCCAATAGTGGTGGTTGTGGTGGCGTTGAAAAAACCAGACTCTGCAGTGTCCCGTCATGACAGTTACGTTGCTGCCTTTAGCTGGACGTGCGGTTTGGGGGTATTACTGTAAAACTCCGCTCGAGGATGTTTTTTTGCGGGGGGCAGGCGCGCATTCAGTGTCAACTTCTACCCTGAGGTGGACATGATCGCACCCCAACCTATGTACCGAGAACCTGTGTAACACACCCCCAAACCCGAAACCCTGAACCTTACATGCTAAGCCCCAAGATGCTGCAAGTGTATTGATTAAGTTTAGGGGCGTATGAAAACATTCTCCCAAGTAACTATTGGGCTCCCATGCTAATCTCCAAAATCATGCCCCGAACAAAAAGTCGTCGCAGCCGCGGATGGTGGTCTTGGTGGCGGTGGCGGTGACAGTTGCGGCCGTTGCGGAGTTGCGGCAGTTGCGGTTGCGGCGATGGCGGTGGCGGTGGCGGCGGCGGTGGCGGTGGCTGTGGCGGCGGTGGTGGTGGCGGCGGCGGCGGTGGTCCTCGACCTCGTCGTCCTCGGCGGCGGGGGCGGTGGTAGTGGTGTTGTCGCTGCTGTAAAGAACACATATGATAAAAATATAGTAACAGCACTAATACGAGTAATAGCAGTTGCAAGACTGCTAGTAAGCGTGGTAACAGCGATACCGTAATTCGTAGTAATGGAAAATGAGGATAGTAAGCGTGATGGCAATTGGAATAGACAAGTACAAACAAAAGGGCAGTAGTATTTTTTTGCTGATGGTAGCTTCCCAAAAAGGGACTCCAACATAGACCTAAAATTACTGTTATCCTGATTATTGGGAGCCCCAAAAGTGTACCCCTGATTTCGGGAAACTCCCATATAACAGATTGAGATCGAGCCAGCCATTGCCCTCACACAGCTCCTGAGAGCGCGGCTCCTTGTATGCAGCTGCTCCTCGGCTTAAGTCGTTTACTGTTTAGGGCTATGGTTTTGGGAGTTGCTCATTAACCAAAAGGTCCTTGTATACTTCGAAGCCTTTGGGATACAGTCAACATGCCGATGAAACCCGACAATCTAAGCAAAAATTGATCTCCTTCCATGATTTTCAACGCATAACCACGCACCAACATTGCAGGGCAATTTTAAAGAAGCATGTGCTGACAATGTGGGATAGCATGTCGGAATCTCCTCACTCTGAGTGAATACGAACTTGTCAATTGGCCAGCTACAGAAATCAACCATAAAGCGAAACGGCCCACAACTGCAATTCAGTGACGGGGTGCAAGTTGCATTTATGTCTATCTACTAACAGCAGCCCTCAGCCCAAAACCCAGCTCAGATGCTTGCCCGAAGCGCTCCAGAATGACGACCTCATGTAAGGAAGGGGGCCATGGGTCAGGTACCCCGTGACAATGTAATTAAGGTTTAGCGCGTTTGGCTTGCGGTATTGTATACTACGGCTAACATTAGAGGCTGTATTTTTTGATAATGTATTTATTCTCCAACTTTTACTGGTTGGGTTGGCCATGGGATTCACAGTCCAATGTGCCATTAGGAGATGAAACTGTTGGCTGAGATCAACTTACTCCAAAGCTTAACCCTAATAGGGAGATCTGTAAGGATCCCAGCTGCAAGAAACCTCGAATCATCTCAGGAAAGGCTTAGGGTTTAGGATTTAGGGTTTCAGGATGTCAGGGTTTCGGGTCGCAACACCCACAGCTTGCGCCATATTGTGCCGCAAACCATCAAATTCAAATCTCTACGTTGCAAGAGGCTTAGGATTAGCCGACATCTAAATTAATCTTAAACCTCCATCTGTCCATTTTGAAATGGCACTCCTACGTAAAATCTCCGTGCAAGTTACCAAAACCCTGAACCCTAAACCCTAAAACCCTGAAACCCTGGAACCCTAAACAAACCATGCGCTGCGAACCTGGGCTCCACGCTTAAAATCTCGTAGTGGGCCCACAGCTGAACTGCACCAACATTGACCATCCTAAGGGCTGTATAGGGTTCAGGGATATAGGGTTTAGGGTTTAGGATTTAGGATATTATGGGGTTTAGGATATAGGGTTTAGGATATTATAGGGTTTAGGGTTTAGGGCTTAGGGTTTGGGGTTTAGAGCCTAGGGTATAGGATATAGGATTTAGGGTTTAGCCTAGGTCCCTTTAAAGTGGCATATAGTGTTATATAGGGGGTTATATCGGGATAGTAGAGAATAAGGCGGGAAGATATTTAACACCCCCAAGCCCAAGTATGGGATATTCCCAATATGCTAGAATATACCATGATGGCAGTATTTGATACAAGGTTGGGGGGGGTGGGGGGTTTAGTATTTGGGGGCGGGGAGTAGTGATGCTCAGTGTGCTTCTCCCCCTGCACTGAACCCGCGGTGCACTTGCTACTGTACTGGCAAGCCCGGGTTGTATATAAATGACGGGAACCCCAAGATTTTCCCAAAAATGCTAGAACGTGTTTTCTAAAGACCTCCCAAGGCACCTGATTCATGGAACCCCCAAATCTTGCACGTAGATCCTTAAGGAACCCTATATAATCGCTACATCCCCCTTCAAAGAAACCCCTCATGTTGACGGTCATCAACGAATAAAGCTTCCCCTCGAGTCCAACTGATCTTTCACTCCGCGCGCTTCGTAGGACAAAATTCCACGATCTCCCTCCGACTCCCTCCCCCCCACCCTCAGTAGCTTACCCAAAGGGTACATGTAGCTAGATAGGGTTCAGGGTTAAGGGATTCAGGGCCCGTTAAGGTTTAGGGTTTACGGTTTGTACTTGGGCCCGAAAGTAAGTTTTTGGGAATCCGTTTGGGCTCTGAGCTTTATCCCTACGGGGGACCCTTTGGGTCACTCTTGGCTGGGCCCCTCGCGTGTCCGGTATGCCGAAACGTTTGAGGGCGGGGTCCTCCCTGCAACAGTGACGGTTCCGCTTGCTATGGAACTAGGCTCCCCAGAAACCCCATAATGGCAAGGGTACCCTTTTTCCTATTATCCAGCTTGAATAAGGAGACACTAAAATGAAAAGGGAAAAAGGGTACTACTGGGGTACCTAGGGAAAAGACAAGGGAGGTATTGGATGACGTTTGCCTTCAGAATGCGTATATGCAGAAGCAATGGCATGGGATGAGTCAAATGGTAAGGATAGTGGGAAATCAAATGGAAGCTGGGCTAAAACAGGAATAGCGGAACATCGGATACTTGGTGTGATGTGGACGAGGCGTCCATTGCTGGGGCAAGCGAAGCCTGGAGCAGCCAGTCATCAGAGCAGCAAAGACAAGCCTTTCTGCTGCATGATCTACACGACTACGTGAGCGCAGCTGCAATGTCTTGTTCCCAAGGAAATGGTCTTAAATCATAGTATTTGGGCCCTAATACCCCAGTATTTGAGTCCTTGGACCCTTCTAGGCAGCCCATGATGTCCTGTTTCGATGGTCTGGCACATGAGCCAGGGAAGCTCGATTTGTCCTGCAAAGTGTCAACTTGACTTCCTTTACCCCTAAGGTCCAAGGACTCAAAAACTGGGATATTAGGGCTCAAAAATTATGCTCTGAATGGTATTTGGGACAAATACTAGGGTATTAGGGCCCAAATACTATAATCTGAGGGGTATTTGGGACCTAAAGCCCTAAATTTTGGGTCCTTGGACCCCTAGGGTACTGTCGCTTTCTGCACACGAAGCTAAGCGATTCGACTCGGGCCGGCTCCCAAGAAACACCACCCTGCGGGTTCAAAACAGCAAGCAACGATGGAGACTGCGTAATGAATTTGCGCATCTTGCAGGGCTGAGGCTCGGCAGGTATATTACAAAACCCTCGCGTTCTCTCCAACAATAACTTTAGGGGGCTATAAGATAGTACCTGTTCATAATGTGGGCCTTCCCTACCTGGGGCTCAAGGTCAAGGGGCTTCTTGCCAAGAAGGCCTTAAGCCCTAAACCCTATAGTCCCCCCCAAGCAGATAGAATATGGGGTAGTATATGGAGATCTTATTATTATATACCCAAAGCCATGTTCTATCTACTTAAGGTGGACTATAAGCCCTAAACCGCGGTGGGCTTAGCAGTAGTGACCATCCCTACATCCTGGCAGCTCGCTTCATGAAGGATGGCCTGGGCAGTGAATTGCAAGCGTTTAGGGCTTAAGGGTTTAGGGTTCTGTTGTGGCCTCTTGGGCCGACATCATAAATCCTACAACAGGCAAGCTTCAATTCTGTCTTCCATCTACTTTTCACTGAACTCTGCATTCTGAACATGATTTAGCCACATCTACGGCCGCAATCGCTAACCCAGCTTGCATTTCGTGTCCATCTTCTTTTCCATTTGATTCTTGGGATAATATCCCGAAGCCTCAACTTAAACACTATAACTATAACCCTCGGGTTCCCAAGATTGTCGGTGCTTTTGTAGATCATCAATCTGCGGGAAGATGTGGCCACGTCAGCGGTTCAGGGTTCAGGGATTAGCGATCAAGGTTTGGGGTTTGCGGATTAGGGTTTAGGAATGGAGATTTGGGCTTTTTGTTTTGCCATGCCTGTTTTCACCTTACGCAGACGACATGACGAAAGCTTTGTTGGCGCAGGCATTTAGGATTGCGGGATCAGGGCCTCCGAAATATCAACAGCAATGGAGAACCACATGAGCTACAGTCTAAACTCCTAGTATCCCCCTTAGTAACCCACATATGAGGGTTTAGCATTTAGGGTCTCAACTCCTAGCATCCCCCATGAAACCCCCTATAATAATCCCTTATAAAATCCCTATATAACCATCCCTATATAACCCCCTCTGAGGAGTTATGAGCTACAGCAAACCCTTGACCGCGTGAATCCACTCTTAATGCTTCCTTGGTAACTCTAATACTGACAGTAAGCTGAAAATGGGAAGCCATGGAAAATCAAACGGAAAGTAAGATTTCCAGGTTTGCAGGGATAATGAACAACAGCGATACGATGATTCCAGACTCCTTGTATAATGATACCGGATCTCAAGACAGTATTGATGTTTTTAAGATCAAGACTTTACACTTTTAGTATCCCCGCTAATAACTACCTCGATAATACTCCCCTATACACTCCCTTATAAAACCCCTTTAGATTAAATTAGTACATATGCTCAAGCCTCTTTCAGCCGTCGAATGTCCGTAGCTGCTATAGCAGACTCCAGATGCAGCCTCTTCCTTCTGAGGCGGATTTATCGTCCCGATTAAGTAGATAGACTATGGCTTTGGGTATATTATAATAGGATCCCCATATACCCAGATTCTATTTTAAGGGGGACTATAGGGTTTAGGCATGCCGGAGAATTCGCTAAGCCATGTCGTGTTGCCTGATTTGCGCGCTTTTCTGCTTAGCTCTGCCATGGATACCACGCCTTTGGTGCACCTTTGCACGATGGAGTTCCATGAACGTGGCAGCTCGTAACGCCGTGCAGATAACATCCATGTGCCTACCCAAAAAACATCTAGGGCTTTAAGGGCTTATCGGGGAAGACTTCCCCAAAAGACTTGCCACTGGTTAGCGGGAAATGACGGCATGGAAATGTAAATGCCAGCTACTATAGTCTTGGAGAATGTACAAGGGTTAAAGTGGGGATCCATGTGCCCATCGCGAACCAGTACGTACATAAGTTGTTGCAACGACCGTTTCCGACTTCTACCGGTATTGCTCGGAAGCTGCATATCAGAAACGTGGGCGGACTTTGCAAGCAAAAGTTGAGCTAGCCCACGCCCATTTCAGAATACATATTGTATCCTATACTCCCCCATGTAGCCCCCTCCCCAAAACAGACCTCAAATGAACCCTACCACCCTAAACCCTAAACCTCTAAACCCTAAACCCTAAACCCAAAACACCAAAACCCTAAACCCCCAAACCCCTAAACCCTGAATAGATTCCTCTGCTTCATGCCCACGAGCTTCCAAACATTAGCAGACCATTGCGGCGCTGCTTCTGCAGCCCTTGAGGTCCTGAAGCCGAACTACTGAAGCCTGGCACACCTTCAACGCTGCCACCGATTGGGGTACTATAGGGTTTAGGGTCTAGGGTTTGGGGTTCAGGATTTAGGGAGGGTACAGGGTTTAGGGTTGGTCTATAGTGGAGAATCAAACGGAAAAGACAATCGAACATGAAATGGCAATTGGGGGAGATATAGGCATTCAAGGAACTTAACTGAAGTTACTATATTGGGGAAACCCTATTAATTACTATGTTTATACTCATTATGGTAATCCAGTTTAAATTCCTTAGCAGCAAACCAGTTTTTGATGTCCTTCAGCCACGTGGCCAACACATTCCTTTTGGGAAGCAGCAGAGCAGCATTGGAGTGTCCGAGTGCTGCGAACCCGAGGTGACCGGCAAGTGATTGCATCAAAAAAAATTACGAAAGCTAGCCGCGACGGTCACCCCAGGCAATGAATTTGGACATGGTCCTGTATTTCAGACCATCCACAAGCTTGCAATCAGGGTTTCAAGCAAAATTCCTACTACAGATTGGAGCCTGTAGGACGATCCATACTTCTAGAGCACACACTGATGTTTGGCAAACCTGCCTGGATGTTTCGAAGACTCAGTCAACACTCTACTCCAATGCACGTATACATTTCACATGCAATTGCTTGTATTTTTGCCATTCCTGCTAGCACAAACTCTAAACCCTAACGACTTTTCTATACACATCGAGCATCTACCTAGTGAAAGCAATATCTGCCGGCCACTTGCGACGTCCTGGCAGAGAAAGGTGGTGTCCTTGGCATTTGCCAGACATCATTTGCAGTAGTACTAGTATTCGAAAAAGTATAACGACAGAAATATTAGCAATAGCAATAAAATAGGCAATAGTAGTAACAGTAATAGAAATGGTAATAGAAGAAGAAGAAGAAGTAGTAGTAGTAGTAGTGGTAGTGGTAGTGGTAGTGGTAGTGGTAGTGGTAGTAGTCGTCGTCATCGTCGTCGTCGTCGTCGTCGTCGTAGTAGTAGTAGTAGTAGTAGTGGTAGTAGCAGCAGCAGCAATAGTAGCAGCAGAAATAATAGTCAGAGTAATAGTACTAGTAGCAGCAATAGCAATAGAAATACTAATTGTAATCAGTAATCGAAATAATGATGGCAATATTAGCAGTAGTAATAAGAATAGTAATAGAAATAGAAACGACAACAGTAGTAGGAATAGTCACAGTATCTAGTATTAATCATAGTGTTCATAGTAATAGAAATAATACTCATAGTGATAGTAGTAATAGCAACAGCACAAGCAGTAGCAGCATCAGGTCATGCCGCAGCTGCTCTCACCACACTGCAGCTGAACTCAGCCCGCTTGCCATTCATGTAGCATCTACACCATCAAATGAACTCACACAAGCTTGTCCTGAAGCAGCTGTTGTATTTCGCAGGCTGTCTAGGTGGCCGTGTTCACACGGTAGGACCAAATGCAAACCAAACCACGTAAATAACTCTGCAGTTGAGCACTGGCTTGCAAAACCAGAATGTTTGGTTTGACTGTCTTGGAAAGCCCTAGGGATCCAAATAGTCCAACGTAGTCAATATCTACAGACTTTAGGGCCCATTGCAGGTATTATCTGTGTACCCCTTGGATCCCTGAAAACAGGGTATGTCACACGATGCAGCTGAACGTCATACAGCGGAGCTGTATTTTAGAGTTTAGGGTTCAGGGCTTAGGGTGTAGGGGTGTTCAGTGTTGCATCTGCAGCATGGCCTGTGGTGACTGATTGATTTGAGTGTTGTTGCCCTGCTTCTGTACCAGTGTAGCAGATCCATGTCAGACGAGCCTTGAAGCTGCCACGTGGGTCCGGGCTATAGGTAGCTGCAATAGCTCCCGGTTCAGGGTTCTAAGCCCTAATCATAAGCCCGCAAAACCCCCCAACAGCAAACCTACCACATGAACTACCGATATATTCTAGGCGGAATGTTTATCATCAGCGGGGGTGGGGGGCTAAACCCTAAACCCCCAAAGGCTTCTAGGAAACAGCCAGACTTCTGCAGCGGATGGAGCACAAAGCCTCTCCTGCATCCCATGGAGAATTTAGGCCCATTGAAGGCCTCAAGGCTTCTGGAAACATGGAATGCTTAGGCTTAAAGGGGTAATGGAAAATCAAAACGCCAAGCAAAATGGAAAGCTGAGGTCCCCTAAAGGGGTGATAGGGATGTATATATATATATATACATATCTATATATAGATATATATATATAGACACAAATGAGTAGCGCTTTTTTGGTGGTTGAACCAGTAAGGTTATATTCCTCATATGATATACTATACCCCAAAGGGAGGAAAGAATCTTACTCTATAATGGTTACCATAGCATCCCCAAATAAAATACTACCCATATATGCATACATACATATAGATTGATAGGACTTAGGGATAATGGAATCAAATGGAACATGAAATAGACACTGGGATTGTGTAGGGGTTGTGTGGTATCTCCGTAGTAGCAAGGAACATGGTCTAGAACATTCTATGTTCTAACTAAATACGTCAGGGCCTTCGTGGCATTTCATGCCAGGACTATACAAGAAGGGGTAACCGTATTTTGTGCTACAACTCTACTATATAAGTAATGGTTGAGGAGCATTTTTGCAATAAAGCTATATAAGCAAAGGCTTTGGAGGATTTTTATACCAGGACTACACGCCATCATTATCTGTGCATTCAGGCAGAGCAATGTGGGCTCCCTTGGCGAGAGGCAGCCCGCGGTGAGGCTTTTATAGCACTCCCCCAAACATGAATGTAAGGTGCCCATGCTTTCTTGTTGCACAAGATGCAGCGCACAATTTGTTCCCTAAATATGGGCGGGGTACAGAATTCCAGCCCTCAACTGGCACAAAGCCCTACAGCCCAAACCCTAAACCCTCAACCCCAAACCATGATATGCCGCAGCGGAGCAGAGCATCCCATGGAAGTGACAAGGAGAGCAGTTCAGCAGGGAGAGAAGAGGGGCCGTACGATAGCAAAGAAAAGGGAACAAGGCACCTGAGAATTGCGAGGTGTATTCTACACTATAACTATAAAAAAACATACGCGTGTATAAGGACATTGGGTGCCTTCTTTTCTGTAACTTTAGAAGTGTAGGCTTGAGGGGCTTTTTCTAAACCCTAAGCCCTAAACCCCAAGCCCGAAACCCTGAACCAGAAGCCCTAAACCCTTTAGGGCTTTAGGAGATTCGCTCCGCAGGCTTGATGGCCCGATCGCCAAGCTCCCAACAAATCATCAAAACTCACTACTGCTGCAACTTCTGCCTCAAATTAAACCAAGCTGACCCTAGGGGGGTTATACGGGGGTTATATAGGGGTTATATTGAGATCATATAGGGGTTATATATTGTTATATTGGTATTCTATAGGGGTTATATAGGGATTATATTCTAGCGATCCAAGCACACCAATGATACCTACACCGGGCCCTAAAGTCTGTAAATATTAGCTACATTGGACTATTTGAATCCCTGGGACTACATGCCTATTTTAGTTTTCGATAAGATTACCATACGGGCTTTCACCCCGCTCTACCGGAAAATTGACCCTGACCCTACTACTCTAGTTTTCGTGTTGGTTAACAGCTCACATCTCTATGTGACTGGGTCGCTGAAAACAGTAAGGCAATGTTTTTCTCGAAGAATACCATACTCAAAGGGGCGCGGTGATCTTACCTACTTCTATCCGGGAGACCCCATCGATAGGTAGTTCTCAGGTGCGTGCCCTTAAAGGAGGCTTTTAGACCTCATATAACCGCCCTTATACATACTAAACCCTAAACCCTGTAAGGGCCTATGGAGTTTAGACGATAGCTCGCACGGATGATGCGGCCAGGAGACTGTGGGCGCCGAGTAGGTACCCGGACCAGGCGAATAACTCTCCTGCTTTGGTTTGGGGTTGACGGTTTGGGACCCTATAGGGTTTAGGGTTTGGGACCCTATAGGGTTTTGCGCAGGGTTTAGTGTTTTTAGGGACCCTTTAGGGCTTGGGACACTCGAGCACTAGAGGATTTAGGGTTTGGGACCCTAAAGGGCTTAGGGTTTAAGGTCTATGACAATGAACCCTAAATGGGGTTCTGGGCTTAGGGTTTGGTCCCTAAAGGGTTTAGAGTTTAGGGTCTATGAACCCTAAACTCAAAGGGTCTGAGGTTCAGAGCGTACACACAGGAACCCAAAACTGGCAGAGTGTACTATCGGCCTTCGGCTATTTGTGCGAAATGTATATCAAATTTCGCCAAAAAAAACGCGGGCCCGCGGGCGGCCAACATGTGTCATGCCCCGGCAGTGCCTGACAAACATTACACTACAAACTACGTAGGCATACTGCGACATGCTGGTGTTTACCATAGTGGTAAGTCATCAGTCACTATGGGTCCTACCTGATTAAATCTTTGTGTTTTCCCTAAACCCAACATAGTAGTTTCCATCTTGTTTTCCTTTACCCCTATATAACCCTAAAGAGTGGTTTCCATTTTCTTTTCCACTATCCCTATGTAACCCTGAACAGAGGTCAGGTCGCAACCAACTTTGATGTTTGAGCGGTTTGGGGTTCAGGGCAGGCCGGTCATAAGGCTCTGCTGGCATGACGTAACATCGAGATCAAAACGCACGGGGCTTTATGTGCATGTTTCCGGGGGCTGAAAAGGTCCGTATATATACTCCTCTACTACGTACACGGGGGCTCATTTATTATACCCAACCTTCCTTCATCCCACCTTTTGAGCATTTTGAATGTTGCTACGTGTTATGGTGAATGCCGGTACGTGTAATATATAAACGTTTCTTGAGGTAGAGCTGCCCCAGGGGCCCTAGTTTTGTATGATGATAGACTGGCAGATGAATTTGGGGTTCCTGCTTTAGGATTAGATGGTTCGGTAACATTCTAGGATCATATAAGGAATACTCACTATAGGATCAGATAAAACCTAATTGAGCAGCGCCGAAAGCCTAGAGGCCAGCCTTCTATCCAGTTTAAGACCTTTCTGAAGTTTTTTGCTCGTCATTTCCCATGAAACATAATAAACTACTATGTTGTCGTTTTATTTACTCTTATCCGTTTTCCATGATCTGCGCACGACGATAAATTGCGTCAGCTCTATATTGACCATAAAGTCCGGCGCTTTTGTCCTAGCTTAATTCGGATTACATAGGGAACTTTGTAGGATAGCACAACGAATATCATAGGATGGTATAGTGATTACTACAGAATCGCATGAGGAATGCTATAGGTTTGTACAAGGAATATGGCAATTTCTATAAGTCGTGGGACCATTATATAGATCCCACAGTACTACAATCCTAATTCTGGGGACAAACCAAAAAAGTTCCCACCCTCCCAATTTTTTTGTGGGAATCCCCCAAATCACACCCCAAACCCAAAATGGCGAAAATATCTTGGAAGAACTCGGAAGATGTGCTCCGACTGCCTCCTTTGGCAGGCGAGGGCGATCGCTGAAGCGAAAGGCAGGCCTTACAAATGCCCAAAACCCTAAACTCTAAATAATAAACCCTAAACAACTATCAGAAATCCTAAGAGAGCTGGGCCTTGAATGATTCCACCGGGGCCTCAATGTGTCAACAATTCGATTAGAGTCCACCTTAAGTAGATCGAATGTAGGGTTTAGGGTTTAGGGATTAGGGTTTGGGTCTATAGTCCCCCTTAAGTAGATAGAATATGGGGTAGACGGGGATCTTATTATACTATACACAGCCATATTCTATCTACTTAAGGCGGACTGTAAGGCTTTGGGGGTGTACTTCGAGTAGAACCATATGGTAGTTTCCATAAATAGGGGGACCCCAATACACACCCCCAAGGCCCCCAAGTACGATACCCTTAACTGCTATAATCCTCATAGACGGGGACCGCCAGAGAGGATCCCTAATTTCAGGAAACCCGCGCATGGGCTACAAGGGGCCCCAGGCTCCTTCCGATGTTTAAGGTTTAGGTTTGTTTTTTTTTTGGGGGGGTGGATGTTTAGGTTTGGGGTTTAGGGCTTTCTTGAAGCCAGCGTAGAAGGGTTCAGGTCTTAAGGTAAGGTTCGGGTTAAAGGTTTAGGGTTTAGGGTTGGGGTTTAGGGTTTGGGCATTAGACGCTAGGGTATGGTGGCAAGTGCCAAAGAGACGTTTTGAATGTTGAAAGATCACCAGCCACCCCCCAGCTCAATCATGACGATTGACAAAAAAAGTCTGAATTTATACTCCTCCAAATTTGGAGACTTAATTTGTACACTCAATGATATTCCTAGGGCCTATAGTTATTTAATTACACTCAGCGAAAACAGAGAATGCTAAACCTCACTTTCCAGACCCTAGTCCCTATCAACGACGATAGAATCCGAGTTTCCAATTCGTTTCTCATTCTTGTCCAGTTGACTCTCCATAATTGGGGGTAATATCACTAAGCCTATGACCCCAATACATTGCGAAAGGCAGACGCTCAGTTTGCGGCAGCCGTCTCATTTGATTTCTCCATAAAGGTTTCAGTCCTAAAAATGTCGCCAGCATAGTCCTACCACCCTAAACCCTTAAACCCTAAACCTTAAACCCTTAAACTCTTAAACACTTAACCCTAAACCGCGCATTCTTGTATGACCATGGGAAGCTGAGTCCATACTGAATGCCGCCGTTCGGCCCTTGGGTATATAAACAAGACCTTCTTAAGCCATGTGATCTTTGGTCGCTAATGTGGACTGCAAAAGAAGAGATTATTCCCTTAACCCTAAACCCTAAACCCTTAAACCCTAAACCCTTAAACCCTTAAACACTTAAACCCTTAACCCTAAACCCTAAACCGCGCATTCTTGTATGACCATGGGAAGCTGAGTCCATACTGAATGCCGCCGTTCGGCCCTTGGGTATATAAACAAGACCTTCTTCAACCATGTGATCTTTGGACGCTAATGTGGACTGCAAAAGAAGAGGTTATTCCCTTAACCCTAAACCCTTAAACGCTTTTGCATCCGGGCTCTGCGCGATCTGCCGGAATCCAGCTGGTCAAGTGCATGCACTTAAACCCTAAACCCTTAAACCCTAAACCCTGAACCCTTAAACTCTAAACCCTAAAACAACCCAGGTGGCTTGTGCCGCCGCTGCGTCATCGAGTCCTTCGGATCCTAGGCTCCGCTGGTCCATGCCATGCACGCTAAGGGCCCGAGTTTTGGGTTTAGGGTTTAAGGGTTTAGGGTGCGTGAAATAATCACTTCTCTCTGATACACAAAATATCCCTACTCAAACACTACTCCCCCCAATCTATACAGGTACTGTTTGAGAAGGGGAGTGGAGTTATGGGGGGGAGAGAGTCTATATAACCAGGGCCAGGAGATCACGATACTGTTGGGGCCAAAAGCACTTACGTAGCAGGGCTCTCAGACCCGGACTCTGTACTATTTACGCGCTTTTGGAAATTGAATCCTAAACCCTGAACGCTAAACCTAACACCTGAACCCTAAACCAAACCCTGAACCCTAAACCCTTAGACAGTGAACCCTAAAGACTGATACAGGCTGCAACGCACGGAGTGGCCGCACCAAAACCCGAAGGTTTCTGGAGAGTTCCTTCCTGGATTCCTATGTTGCACTTAGGACCCCTACATGTGCCTATACTAGGAGTATACGGGAATCCCAAAGGGTTAAGGGTCTAAGGTTCAAGCTAAATCCCCAGGAGACTCCAAATCGTCAAATCTGATATGTTCCCCAAGGATCGCACAAATAGGTTCCTGTTATGGGCACTTTGCCCCCTAAACCCTAAGCTCATGCTACGCATACTTTTGGTGGCTCGACCCTTAAGGCATAAGTCTAACTGACTGAAGCAAGTAAAGGCTCATCAGCAAGTCCCATCTCTAAGGTCCCCCCCAGGGCATCTTTTCGCAAAACCAACCCCCAGTATCCCCCTAAATCACCCCTATAATGCTCCCCAGCCCGCCCATTCCTTAAACCCTAAATAAAGGGGACTATATAATCCCCTACATAACCCCCCCCCTTTAAGGAGTTTAGACTGTAGCCCCTATGAGTAGCTTTTCTGCCAAGGAGCTTGGGTAAAGCTGCCTGGTTCCACAGACCTAGGGTTTTATGGTTGCTTCAGGTAAAGTTCCCAACTCTAGGTGGGCATATCACGAAACGCGCTGAAGTGATCTACATTTCTAATAGCAGTTTTCTTGAGGTAGCAGGAGTAGCAGGACGCCAGAGCCGCTGTGTCACTTTAGCCACCGAGTTGTAAGTGCTTTCTGCATGCCAGGCTGCCTCACTACCATCGTCTACGTCACCCCTTATAAGCCCTAAACCCTAAGCTTGTCCATATAATCAAAACCTACAGCCAGATGGTCGAATGACGGCTCACAACCAAGGAGGACTCAGAAAGAATGTGCTGGGAATTGCTGGCGCGGAGCTGCAAAGACGTCTTCAACCATGAGCTCTCCGGACGCTTCCGGAAGGTCATGGCTCCACTGTGCCTACATGAGCCATGGTCTAAACTCCTAGTATCCCCCTTAATATTCCCTATAGTAGTTCCCTACATAATCCTCTATAGAACCCCCCTTTAAGGAGATTTAGACTATAGCTCACATGGAGTCAGCAGCAGTTACACCCGACTACTAGGCTTACTGGGGTTTAGTAGGGAATGAGGGAGTGCAATCCCTATAGAATCTTTATACAATACATTGCCTTGGGCCCTACCCTAAGCCCTGAACCCACAAACCCTAAACTCTTAGCCATGAACCCTAAACCCAATATAATTCATACACACGTATATGGATATGTAAGTATATATATATATATCCCTACAACCCCCAGTAAAGAGGAGAACGACTGATTTGGTAGGTTCCCTAAATAGGAGGACCTCAATATGCACCCGCAAAATACTATAGTCCTTTTTCTTGTAGGAAAACCCAACAAGGTACCCCTAGTTTTGGGCAACACCGTACACCCTAATTCTGGTAAATTTCCAAATTTGAATCCTACAAATATCAAGTCTGTGGCTACTGTAAATCCTGAACCCTAAACTCTAAACCCTAAACACTAAACTCTAAACCCCAAGCCTAGGGCAGATGTTAGTGTGGGGCGCGCAGTTCAGAGATTGGACTTTGTGCGAACGATGAAGGTTTAGGGTTGAGGGCATTAAGGTCTAGCATCCAGGGATTAAGGATTTAGGGATTTAGGGTTTTAAGGTCAAGGGATTTAGGGTTTCAAGGTCTTGGGTCTAGGGATGAGGGATTTTGGGATTTCGGGTCTAGGAGGGACGTGGCGCATAAATCAGAAACCCATGTGGACACAATACTGAGCTGACTGACTTGGAGATATCCATGAATTGCCATGAATACGGGCGGGGAGGGGTGCCTTTATTTAGCCATATTCTGCGTGGTAGGTACCCTCAGAACCTCATTTTTAGACAGTCCCTACATGAATCCACTCCCCCATGTCAGCTGAGGTAAGCATAGCTCGAGCGCCAATCTTTGAAAAACAATTAGCCAGGGGTGCCCCTGATCCTGGAGATATACCTTGAAGTTAAAGGGGGTAGTGGAGTCTCCATTGAAAAGCGGGTTTTGTGGAGCCTCTCTTGAAAAGCATTGAAGAGGGATCATTCACAGAAAGCACCATGCAGATCCCCACATCGGTACTTCTCAAAGTTCGCTTGGCCCCATATACCCCGAAATGCTGTAATCACTGCTGTCAAGGGGCCCAAGGCAGGTTCATGGCTACGTGTTAAGGCATACGGTCCATATCAAAGCTCCTGCATGACCCTATACAATGCCCTCGACCCTCAAACCCCGGTATTCATATTCATAGTAGTAACAGTAGTCACCAAAATAATGATAAGGTCATGCAGATTTGTTGTATGAATACTATCACGTCACATAATCACAGTTTCCATGTCATGCTCATTTTTGCCATGTGATTCTCCATGGTTCTCACCCATCGGCTCCTTTTCAGACCTCAAGCCTTAAACCCTAAACCCAGCCTAAAGCCTGTCCTCCTCACGTAGATAGAATACGGGGTATACGGGGATCTTATTATAATATACGCAAAGCCAAATTCTATCTACTTAAGGGGGACTATAAACTCTAAACCCTAAGCCCAGCCTAAAGCCCCAACATGTCAACGTCCGGCCTCGCTGTGGGCATACGGGAGCATGCCCCAAAGCAGGCTAAATGGTCGTAAGCTCCTGTGCTTGCGAACTTGCAAAGTCAGGGCAACTGAGCAAGTATCTTATGCGATTCCAGAGTTTAGGGTTTAGGCTAGGATGGATTGGGGGACTTAGTAAGTAGGTTAAGCATGGGGACTGGGGCTCGTAGAGTGGCTTGGAGTAAGTAGGAAGGGACAATCGGAAGTACTTGGGTTATGAGCGTAAAGAGTTTACATGAGTTTACTGCTTACTTAAGTACCACGTCTCCCTGACCCTAAAACCTAAACCGCAAGTGGGTTCAGACTGCAAGGCTTTTGGGCTAAGGCTTTAGGCCTGGCATTTCGGCATGGGGATTTAGGGTTTAAGGATTTAGGGTAAGTTTACCTACTGGTTTTTAGCAGGGAACAAGAGACCATCAGCCCTAGAGTATATAATCCCTGTATAATATTCCCATATTCCTGGCTGAGAACCAATAAAGTTGAGGTGTCCAGTCCCTGCCCTCAGACTTCATCCTGGAACTCCCAAAATATGCATAATAGCAACATTGACCTCCAGAATAAAGGGCCAGTCTGGACTTTTGGGGAGTCTTTGATGAGCCCGACAGGGTTCATACCACTTACAAGATCAAATCTCCCCGTCCGAACTGCTTCCAACCTCATGCTCAACGACCTGGCAGACGGGTGTTGCAACTGCTTGCAGGCAGTTCTTGGCCCAGAGCGCAGGGGGCGGAGCTACGCGGTCCTTACCTGCACCCTAAACCCTACAGCTTCAACCCGAGACCACGCACCCGTGAACCCTAACCCTTCATCTGGAACCCTAAGCCCTAAACCCTATACACCCCAAAACCTGACAGTTTGGACTGCTCCGCAAGGCAAATTTCTGCTGTCCTGGGCCTGGCGCCACCGTAGCATAGCCGTACCTTCGTTTCAACAACTACTACAATACTCTTCGAGGATCCCTGGAAACGAGAAAGAGCAAGGGGGCCTTAAGGGCTTCGAGAGGGGTATCTAGTGACATTTCGGGTTTAGGACTACTTGGGGGTTCATGGAAGGTACAGTAACCACTTATGACCGAATTGGTACTATCTACGTAACAGTTTTGGCACCCCCATGAGGCCGCACTGTGAATAGTGTCCTCAGCCCAATTACTGCTACTGGAACAACGAGGAGACGACGACGAAGCTGACGACGACGACGACAAAGAAACCGTAAAGCCTGAACCCCAAACCCTAAACCCTCAATTCTAAATCCGAAACCCTAAACCTTACGTCCCAATAAACCCTAAACCCTACGTCCTACACCGGGTTTAGGGTTTGGGCTTTAGGGGTGCAACCCTGGAGCTCTTGGTTTGAACAGGGAGCATGGAGTCCGAGGAAGCCTCCGTCCAGACGCGACCTCGACTCACCACAAGGGATTGGGGTTTAGGGTTTGGGGCAAAGTTTAGGGTTCGGGGTTTGGGGTTTAGGGTTTGGAGTTTAGGGTTTAAGGTCTGGGGCTTTGGGGTTTAGGGGTTAGGGTTTGGGGTTTAAGGTTTAGGGGAGCCGAAACCCCACATGGGGGTATCCCAAAATTAGGTGTACCTTTTGGGGGGGTTCCAGGGGATAAATAAGGTTTACGGTTTAGGCATTAGGGTTTAGGGTCCCCCAAAAGTAGGGTACCTTTCTTGGGGTATCCTATAATAAAAATGATCGTATACTGGCATCTTTCTTGAAGTCCCACTATTTGGGAAACAAACATACACCTGCATAAAATACTAGCTTATAAGGGTGATTCCGAAATTTGGGGGTCCCTTTTTGGGGTGATTTCCTAGGACGTCTAGTATCTCGAATCTATATTGGGGTCTCTTTGTTTATGGAAACTCTTAGGCCCTAAGCCTTGAAACCCCTGCATAACTCACATAGTCCACGTAAGCACCGCGCGAATCTGAGCCATGCTGCGCAGAGACCCCTCAAGACACATGCAATATGTTGCAATGTGGGGGTTGGTTTCTGCTCTAGAAGAGGGACTTACACTACTTAAAGGGCCTTAGATAATTGCAAATACATTGTTGAAGGTCTGTGCTATTTACCCCACGGTATGATGAATTTCACATTATGGTATCCCTGTAAGCCCCAAGTAAACATAATAAGTAGTGCTCAGGCTCACCGACACATCACCAGTGAATTCTCGACCCACACCCCCGGCAAAAGCAGCTATCAAAAGCCACAAGTACAGATTCGAACAAGTCTGCGAATTCACGTCTGCCTGGCCGCAAAATCTGAAGATTACCACTCAACATCGAGCGACCCTCTATAATTTAGGGGAATGGCGTGGGTCTGGAGTCTGCGAGATCCCCTGAACCTTAAACCTTTATACCCAATTTAAAGGCGGTGAAGCGTCTCTGGGTGTTGCTGGAATTCTTTGTCTCCAGGTCTTCGTCCAAAGTCGCACCTATCATCGGTCAGCAGGGCTCTGCAAGATATTATGCTGTACCATATTTCACTTTACTATACTAGGCTATTGTATACTACATTCTTGTACAGTCTGCCGTAGTTTGCTGCATATTTTGGCTGGCCTTGCAGGCTGTCCCACATCCTACGGCGAAAGGGGAGTGCGAAGTGAAGATTCTTGATGAACGGGATCACATCCTAGAGAAATTTTGGCGGAGCCAGCTGTGTTCCTTGAGCCCCACTTAGTCGAAAGCCAAGTTGCCAAGCTTGTCGTCGTCATCTGCATCGCAGGACTCCCAATCCTGTAGCCAAACGGTCCATGTAGCTACATAGTATACCCTTGGGCCCCTACGTGGGTATAAGGGAAACTGTTTGGGCTATATCCCTACCCCAAACCCTGAGCCCTATACCAGGCCCCTTACTTGATGGACCCTTTGAGGCAGCAAACGCTGGCTGGCAGACGTAAGGCTCACATATGGTTTCAGCACGCATGTCTCTTACACACATCTTAGAGTTTATGGTCCCTCCTAAGTATATAGAATATGGTGCAGTGTAGAGTGTAGAGTTATATAATGGTTTAGTCACCCTTAAGCAGATGCAATGTGGTTAAGAGTTTAGGGTTCGGTTCCCCTTGAGTAGATCGAATATGGGGCATTATGTGCAGATCTTACTATGGTATTGGGCAATTCCATATCCTATCCCGAAACCCTAAACCCTAAACTACTGAAGGGGGACTGTAGGGTCTAGGGCCGGGTCTATGAACTTGAACCTCCCGGGGACATCAATCTCTCACCTAAACCCTTTGCCCTAATATTAACACCCACCCCCCCCCTAATATAAGATACTTCCAATACATTAGAATATACCACAATGGCTAAAATAGGTATTAGGGGGGGTGGAGGGTTTATTTGGAGGAAGGGCTTACTGAGCTCCTGTAGAAGCGTGATGACTACTGCGGCTTCAGCCCCGTTTGATTCCCGGACATGTATGGTCCCCCTGAAGTAGATAGAACATAGGGTTTAGGGTTTGGGGTTATAGTCCCCCTTAAGCAGATAGAATATGGGGTAGATGGGGATCTTATTATACTACGTATACCCACAGCCATATGCTATCTACTTGAGGGGGACTATAGGTAGGGTTTCGTGGCAGATTCGATGACCCCAGCTGCGGGGCTCTCAAAAAAGGCATCCTCCTTGAAAAGATGAAGGCCGCACCACTACTTTGCCAATCCTTCTGCCAGACCAGCATAAGATATTTGTTAAAGCTGCGGCTCCAATTTCTAAGGCACTTTCCATCATTGATCTCTGCAGCGAAGGTTCATCCAGGAAATTCACTTCGTGTAGCAGCAGCCTTGGTACTTGAATCCCTGCAAAGCCACAGATGTAGAGTGGAGCTGATCCGCTGTCTGAGCCTTTCTTTTGCCTAGCTACTGAGTTTCCTGGTTAGCCTTTTCGTTCTAGCAGCAAACGGAACGAACAATGCCCCAAAATGTTTCAGGTTACCTGCCCAGCTACTAAATTCACATTCTGTCATCTTGGGTTTCGGAATATGAGTGGTGGCGTAAGTACCAAGTCCATCTAACCCTGAACTTGTGCAAACAGAGAGCCCTAAAACCAAGCACAGGAAAGCCAACCAGCCACTCTAACCTTGCTCCACATCAGGGTACTACTTAGCAATCACAACTCTAGTCTTTATTGGCTTTAGTATGCAGAGCTTAGCGAGTACCTGCTTACATCAACAGAAATAATAGTAATAATATCGGTAGTAACAATAGTAATGATAGTAATCTTGGATTGTGCTTAGAGGCCTTCCATGCCCGCCGCTGTCCAGGCATTTAAACAGGAGCACCTCAGCAATTGGCCGGCATAATCAAACTTAAAGTGTTCTAATGGGAACCCAACAGGGAACCCCAAGAATATAGCAGGAATACAATAGACTATAAGACAATAAAGGACCCTGGTAGGTATATTCCTACTATATTCTTGGGGTTCCCTGTTTGGGCTTCCCAGTAAAGTCGATTTACAAACAACGACATGCAGCAACATGGACCTAGAAAAGCGGAGCTTTGGGAGCTATAATGCGTGATTAGCGGGCAACAAGAACTGCGGACAGTTTGACTATGTACTACATGAACCTGCTCTATGCCCCTCTTCGAACTGCACATGAGAGTGGCAAACAAGCAACCAAAACACACAACCCACAACACGGTCTTAAATCAGTGACGCGCAGTTCAAGAACTAGCACCTTCCGCCGGACTCGAATAGAAGTGGCGGAATCACCACCTGTATGTTCTGACTGCTTGGGCCCAGACTATATCTGTTTTAGGTACCTGAAAACTCTTTCTTGCCGCAGGTTCTGTTTTTGCCCGTGGCCCAAGAGGCACAAGCCCAAACACTAAACAGTTCAGTAGCTTCCATTTTCTTTTCCATTCCCTATAAACCCTATACAATCCCTGTAAAACGCCCATATAGCCTCTACATAACCCCCAAGGTTGTAATTTCCCTTCTCTTTTCCATTCCCCGCTAGTTGCTATGTAGATTAAAAAAAACCCAATCCGATGCCTCGCCCCTATTTCCCTAAACCCTAAAACCCTGAACCTTAAACCCTAAACCCTAAACCAACCCTAAAACCCTAAACCAACCCTAAAACCCTAAACCCTAAACCAACCCTTAAACCCTGAACCCTAAACCTTCCAGGTAAATCGGGACCCTCATGCCAAGGCGAAGGTACGTCATCACAGCAAGCCAGTCCATTCCTTGGCTCTTTAGGGTTTAGGGTTCAGGGGATAAAGGGGTTTAAGGTTTAGGAATTAAGGTTTCGGGTTTAGGATAGTAGTTCACCCTAGGCCTCCAGTTACCTAAATTCAAGGGCTCTAGGTTCTATATTCCCTCCTAAACCCTAAATCCTTAACCCTAAACCCGGCCAAGTAGCCTACTATCTAGGTAACTGTGAGCCCGAGGTCATGTAAAGTAACGTTTAAGGTTTAGGGTTCTATCGGGTGGCTTAGGACCTAGGTTTTAGGATTTAGCGTTTTGGGTAACTTCTAGTGGCCCATGATAGCATATGGTGGCATAGAGTAGTATTCCAAATGAAGTAGCAATTGCTATATGACATAATTTGCAGTGACGTATACTAATAACTAATATGAAATAATATAGTCATACATTACCAGGCATATAAGCCAATGCGCGGTAATGAATGGACATATTTGACGAAATGTAAAGAAAATTTACTGTAACAGCAAAAGATCTCCTGAAAGAATGGAACTCCACCCACCAACTGACACAAAGAAGACGGATGTCATACACAACTACAAGAAGTGAACTCTCTCAACCCATTTGTCCTTTCGCCATTTTTCGAAATCAGCTGTACGGACAATTCCCATGGTGTGGGAAGCACTCCTCGACTTGCCTCAGATTTTCAACGATGCTTCCCTAAACCCTAGATCGTCTGCGGCGTCTACTGGGACTTACAGCAAGAGCTGGTATCTAACCTACTATAAAATTCTCCCTATCATCGCTTCACCTGCTATCAAGATGCCTTCCGCCTGATAAACACTCCAGGTTAGATATGCCCCTCTAAGTTCGGTTCTGAAAGAAGGCCTTCTGCACTTAGTACGAACCCAAAGGGTCCATGTAACTGTTTAGTAGATACTTGGGCCCAAGACTAGAAATATGGAAATTCTTTTGGGTACCCGCTGCTGACCTCAGAAACCCCCGCAATTCATCATTGGGCTGGATTTCCTAGCCCCTTTTACAAAGTAGTTTTCCCCTTGAGAGGTGCTATTGCAAGTTATTAGGCCACGGAAAAACTCTTTCATACCCGGGTGGAATGTCAAGGGGGAGCGGATTATAAACGAGCACAGCAGGCCCCACTATATACCCATCTTTATATATGCAAACCTATATAAACTTGAACTAAATCCTATATACATGTAAATGCAGTCGGCCTGATGATTCCTCCATGAGGTGGCATTGCTGCCCCACATGTCAGGTCTGAGGGTCTGAGAAAGGAGTTTTGCAAAATGAGGGGCTTCTGCTGAGGGCCTCGGGGCATAGGGATATGAGAGTTTCCCAAAATAAGGGGACCCCAATATAGACCCCAAAATACGATATTATAGGGGCCCTACAAGGGGACCCCAAATTTTGGGGAACCCCCATATTACAAGAGGGAGCCGCTGAACCCCAAACACCGAAGCCCTGCAACTCAAAAAGTCTTCCGGACAAGGGGCACCAGGACGGCATGGCGAAACTCGGGTAGCGAAAGCTCTCCGGACTTATCTCGATCCAGTACCTATGGGCATGGCAAAATTATGGGCCCCTTTTGGTTGTTGGTTATATTTCGGCACCTAATATTTAGGAGTACCAAAATGGGACCCTAATTGTGGGAGCTACCCACATGGCAGTGTAAACAAGGCGGGTTAAAGGTTTAAGGCTGATGTTTTTTGCACACCTTGCAATGCATTAGGACGCCCTCATTTTGGGTATTGTGGGGGCTCATTTACTTGGAGCTAGGGTTCTTCCGATATGTTACACCCATCTCCTCTCCCAAGCCATGACCGTCCCAACCCATTAGTAACAAACACCCCAGTAATAGATTAGGGGGAATATTCATTTAGGGGATGAAGGGTAATAACAGGGGGAAAGGATGATGGATCATAAGGGAGCAACTTGTCGGGCTAGCAGCCCGCAAGCCCTAAACCCTTTTTTGGGGGGGGACTTTAGAGAACGCCCTGGCTCATGCAGGCCGGACAAGGAAACTAGCTGCAGCGCCAGAAGTGAATATACCCATAAACTGTAACCCTACACGCAATAAGGTTGACTACTGGAACTTCTACCTTAAAGAGCCTACGGGGACCAACTTCTCTGAAAAGCTAGGGACACTTATTGCAAAACCCCTGTTCAGGCATTGAGGTTTAGGGCTTAGCGGTACTCATAATTGTAGCAGAAACATATTTGGCTATGGAATGGGATTTCACCCTGGATCCTAAACCCTGACATAGCAGCTGAGAAGCTGTCGGGAAACGGGGGCTTCCCTCAAAACAGGGTCCCCTTTTTGTGTGGCACGATCAGCAAGAAGGACTATAGTAAAGTGGGTTTGTATTGGGGCCCTTACCCTAAGCCCTAAACTATCATAATTCACATTCCTGTTCGCATAAGAATTTCTCCCATCTCCATAACCTAAACCCTAAACCTTAAACCCTATAAATAGGCTGTTAGGATCCCTAAGTTGTTTCCCCACATTGTCCTTCTGCCAAGTGGTCTCCAGTGTACATGGACTGTTTCAGAGCAGCTTCTGCCCATGCAGGTATATTTTAGCAGAGTTATTTACATGAGTGGCTGTAAGAGGCTGTAGCGGCTGTGGGATAGTACCTGGCTTTTACCTGGGTTTTTCCCCACCTAGCTTGCGTCAGAATCCATGTTCCAGATTTCCTTCTGAACGGGAGACGGAAAGAGGGCTTGTGACTACCACATTTGCTAAATTCTAGCTGCACTTGAAAACAAGGACTCTAGGGTTTAGGGTTTAGGGTGGGTCTAGGGTCAAGGGTGTAACGTTACCAAACTTCGGGGTCCCTTTTCAGTAGTCCCTGTAAGCAGTAGGGTGCCAGACTTAGGGATATAAGCGGGGCAGGTCTGCTCGAGGTATATATCGATGAAACCCAAATCATATGTATCCTGCTTATATGTAGGTATGAATAAACGTATGTACCATGTGTATATATATATATAGGCATAGATAAAAGCTATTGGTTTCTGTAGATAGATAGATAGATAGATAGATCGGTAGATCGATAGATAGATAGATAGATAGATAGATATACAGATAGGTACATAGACAAATAGATGGATAGATAGATATATAGATAGAATGATTGATTGATTGCTTGGTTGATTGATTGAATGCTTGGTTGATTGAATGATTGGTAGAAAGACAGACAGATAGATAGATAGAGAAGCGGACAGGAATCTGTGGTCTGGCAAATCGTGGTTTGGACAACTTCGAAGTATTGGCCCCTAATATGAACCTTTAGGTCTTTAAGGGGGCTCGAGGGACCCATAAGGGTACATGTGGGGTATATAGTAGGTCTATAAGGATCCCAGGCCTCAGGGCCCATGCTAGGGGTTCTGGTTCGACCTTAGAAAACTTAGGCTACAGAACTGAGATCCCACGCAGTGTTTAATGTGTGGGCGTGAATGATCACGACTGACGCCATCTAGAGGTAATGACCCAACTATTAACCCCCGGTTTCAATGCTATCTGCCATATTACTTTCCAGTTCATTCTCCGTGCTTACAAAAAGTGTATATATTTCGAGCATGCATGCATTTCTGGCCGTCCCATTTGGCACTTCACTGTTTGGGTTTCGGGCTAGGGCTGGGTTTAAGGTTAGGTGGATCACATGATCCTTAACCCCTGAACCCTTAAACCCTAAACCCCTGAACCGTAAACCCCTGAACTCTAAAAACCCTTAACCCCAAACCCCTGAACCCTTAACCCTAAAACCTTAACCCTCAACCCTAAGCCCTAGAACTCTAAACCCCTAAACTTAAACCCTCAATCCCTGAACCCTGAGCCCTAGATCTCTAAACCCCTAAACCCTAAATCCCTGAACCCTAAGCCCTTAAACCCTAAACCCTTAACCCAGATCCACTCCCACTCCCTAGGCCTCAAGCCCTAAGCCCCCTCGACCCTAAACCCTTCAGGGTTTAGGGTTTTAGGGTTTAGGGTTTTGGGTTTGGGGTTTAGGGTTTAGAAGCCCTAAAAAAGATGGACCCACCTGATGGGTTCAGGCAAAAAACGGCTTAGGGTCTAGGCTATTTAGGGTTAGAGCGTCCTGCGAACATGGAAGCCTGAGCCAAAACTGCAACAACAACCTTGGAAGCGAAAGGGTTCCCTCAATACCTCCCTGGGTTACCAGCAAATTAGGGTTTAGGATTTAGGGTTTAGGATTTAGGGTAGGGTCATGTGAAGAGTGGGGCTGTTTGAGGGGGAATCTGCGGGGGCATCTAGGGCAACCCATGAGGACTGGTCCTCTTAGAGCTCCGACACCCGCTAACAACTTGCCGTGGCACTACCTAGGTCCCCTACTAAGGGCTAACTTTAGGTACCCAACCCTAAACCCTAAACCCTGAACCCTAACCGTAATTCCAAAGGGTTGAGGTTCGAAGGTCCAACTTCAGAGCCCAGGAGAACTTGACGATGCAACTGCCAAGTAATTTTGAATTCGCACTTACAGCCTTCTTGAGATCACGGGTTCAACTAGTACCTCCCTCTATACTACCCCCTTGGTTCCCCCCTTAATTAACCTTAATTAGGCTTAATTATCCCTAAATAATTTTAATTAAGGGGGGAACCTAGGGGGCAGTATAGAGGGGGGTACTGATTGAACCCATGATGAGACTCATTGCCCAAAAGGCTTGCGTACCATGGGGCCCGAGTGTACCCTATATAAACCCACTTCCAGCTCATCTTTCACTTGGTTCTCCGTTATCAGCCCTAAACCCTCAACCTTACATTAACACAAACCTGTTCAGCTTCTCTGCCATTTCTCTAAAATCCTACTGTGTAGACCCTAAACCCTAAATCCTAGACCCTAACTTCTAAACCCCAAAACCCTAAACCCTAAAACCTTCAAAGCCTCAAGCCCTAAAACCTTAAATCCCTTTCAACTAAACCTCGAAATACCTGACCCTATCTGCAAACACCCCAATATATACTCTAGATAATCAATATGTATACACCCATTATGGTAATTTCCCTTTTCCTTGCCATTATTCCCTGTATAACCCCCAATACATACGCCGATGCGCCTTGAAAGCTGCTCTGACACTACCAAACCTTAGGGTTTAGGGTGTATGGGCCCCTTTGAAGGCTAAGAGGACTTTACAGGCGTTAGGATTTAGGGTTTGGGGCTTAGGATTTAGGACTTAGGGTTTAGGATTCGGGGTTTAGGATTTGGAGTTTAGGGATGTTTTATAAGGGAGACATGAAGATATCTGACCGTAATCCTTGTATCCGTTAAATAACTCCAATTCCCATGTCATGTTTCACTTTCTTGTCCATCCGATTCTCCATTTGTGAGTTTATATTGTCACCAATCACCAACCCTAAACTCTAAACCCCGGGTTGTGCCTTCTCAACAACCAAAGAATCCCATAGCCCTTCATTGAGGAATATAAGATTACATAGCATCTGGGCCCTTACCTTTCAGTATATCAGGGTGCCTTGTAGGGTGTGGGGTGTAGAGCTTTGGAATATTGAGAGGTCTTGAGCTCTCAGGGAAGGGAGCACGCTATGCACACAGGGGCTACAAGTTGATGACCCTAAACCCTAAACAGAATTGCGCAGAGAAAGCCTTTGAGGAGAAACTTGATCCCTAAACCCTCAACACGTAGGGGACAAGACGCCCCAAGATGAAGCTTCCAAAACGGTACTAGCAAACATATGGAGACCCTATTTAGAAAAGGATCTCATAAACATGGGTTCATGCATCCCAACATATGTCACAAATGCGTCAGGGAGTGAGGGGGTCGATCCGTACTGTATATAGTTTGCGGTTTAAGGCCTATATACTACTCCCTAGATGCCCCTCTTTTATGGTCCCTATATGCACTCCTCCTTAAGCACCAACGAGTCACACATACTCGGGTAGTTTCCACAGACCCGAAAACGAACACGAAAATGCGAGGACCCTCGTTAGTGCTACTTACCTTAATTTTTTAGGAACCCCATCTGAGCTAGGATCTAAACTCCTAGTATCCCCCGTAGCAACCCCTCTAATACTCCCCTATATAACCCCAAACCCTAAACACTAAACCCGATTATAAACCTTAAACTATAGCTGATTTTGTCTTAACGCGGGATCCTCAGGTTCACGGCCTGTTGGGGCTCCTCATGGACAGGGACTCGACGTCTGTGGCGAGCGCTGGTAACCCGCGTCATGTTTCCGGAAGGGCTACTTGATCAGAGGGTCTAGGGTTTAGGGTTAGTACCTTACTATACTACATTTAGGTATGGCTTTTGCACGGGAATTTTGTTGGAAATTAGATTTCCAAAACGAGGCAGTGCGCTAGACTTGGGACGCCACCGAAGAAGCCGCAACCGCAACAAAAGCAAGTGAGTAGCGTTTTTTTGGGTGGTTGAACCTAGTAAGACAATATACCTGATTTGAAATACTATACCCGAAAAGGAGGATATAATCTTACTCTATATTTGGTACCATAGTATCCCCAAATAAAACGCTACTCAAGTGACGGTATAGCTGAGCACAATGTGGGAGTTTCCGATCAGGGGCCCCTAATACATTTAGATCCTGATTTGGACACTAGAAAAGGACCCTTTTTTTTTTGTTGCAAGCCCTAAACCCTTTTTTACATCTTTTACTATTTATCCCGCCTACATCTCCTGTAGCCCTTCAAGGGAGCCACCAATGTTCGGAATGGGCAGTGTAACCATATGAGCTATATTCTAAGCTCTGCAAAGGGAGGTATATAGGGGGTTATAAGGGTATCATTGTAATTAAGGGGGATAAACCCTAAACCCTAAACCCTAAACTCTAAACCCCTAAACCCTAAACCCTAAACCCTAAACCCCTAAACCCCTAAACCCTAAACCCTACTATAGCTCATAGGCGCTTCCAAGCAGCTGATCAACGGCCCACTTCTTAAACTTCAGGAGCATGTCACTCGAGTCCTTGTCAATTTCCTGAAGAAGGTGTGGCCGGTTTATTGGGGTTATTTTGGGGATAATGGAAAAGAAAATGGAAACTACTATAGTATATTGGGTTGTATTGGGGTTATGGTTGTTGTCAGTAGTATGAGGAAACCCTAAACCCTCTGAACGGACCTTATACTACTAGGAGGGACGGTAGTATGGGGATCTTAGCTGCTGCAAGATCCTCTACATGTACCATACGTTTCGAAATGCCAGGCCATGAGCCGGCCCTCAGTTACCAGTATGTACCTGGCTCTGACAATCAGGCAGGAAGCTTGCAACTTTGCCCTTCGATTCAGAGTTTTGGGTCTAGGCCCATAGACAAGCGTACACATTCCACCCTAAACCCTACATCCGAAACACTGCAGCGTGGGTACCCCAAGCGGGGTCCTCATGAGGCTACTAGGGGCAAATAGTGTTGACCTGTGTAGGGTCTGGTGAGAGGTAGGCACCTTTTCTGTGAACAGGGCAAATAATAATCAGAACGGATGACCCTAAGCCTTAAACTGTAAACTCTAAAACATATTAGTGAAGGGCTGCTATGTGCTGTGCTATTCCAGCGCCGGAATAAACTATCACGGTCCCATGCTCATGAGGCAGAGGTATGGGCACATGGCTACGTGGTCATGTTCTTGGTGTCCTTTCATCTGACAGTGCTGGACCGGATAGCGCAGACACTATCTGATCACTATCTCCTTAGCAAGGACCTCGCAGTGCAATGCAGGTCCATGGTGCAACCATCATCACCCGGAGTAGATAAAGTCTCAACCATGCATCGCAGACCTTGAAGAGCTTGGGGGGGAATTCAACTAGTCCCTCTTGCTAATAGTGAACCGCACATCCAAAACATGAAAAACTCCGCGAGAGAAACATTCTATCTTAGAGGTGCATATTCTAACATTAGGGCGTGGAGGGTGCTTCATACGAGCTATAGTCCAAACTCCAAGTATCCCCCTTAATCATCCCCATAGTAGCCCCCTAGACTATCCCTTATATAACCCCTTTAAGGAATTTAGACTGTAGGTCATTTTACCATTAATTGATCAGTAAGGTGCCGGGGTGGAGACCTCGGCGCGCTGAGGATGTAGGATTTAGGTTGGGTACTGCCCCCCCAGTGACAGTCTATATTAGGGGTCATATTAAGGGCTATATATAACCATATTAGAAATATTATCCAACTGTTAGTGAGGGGGGGCAGTACTGAAGATTTAGGTGACATTAGACACTTCCTTCTCCTTGTTTAGATTGAGCTGATGCTGGTCATGGGCAGAACTACAAAGACCCTAAACCCCAGACTCCAAATTTCTCTTAATGAGAGGAGGAATAAACCCTAAACATTATGTACATGTACCATGGGCTTCATGTAGAACTACAAAGACCCTAAACCCCAAACTCCAAATTCTTGGTAGGAAATGGAGAAATAACCAATAACGTAGAGCCTAATATGTGTACACACCTGATTCCTGAAATTGGGCCCAGAATCGCTCAAGGTGATCGATCCGCTGAGGTCCTGCTTGCGTCCCACTTAAAACTGCTGGATCCTACTCTCAAAGGGCTCAGAAGGTGGGGTAGGGAATAAGCCCCAATAGAGTAGAGTATATACTAGCGATCTTGGTGGGGTATAGGTAAAATCAGCCCCAATATGGTAGAGTATATACCAGGAATCCTTTAGCCCTCCTACCTTCACCCCACCTTTTGAGCCCCGGATACTCCCGTGTGGGGTGCGAAATCGCAAATCAACGATTCCAGGGTCGTCTCCCTAATCGTCGCCCGAAAGGGTTTTGCCCAATATGCTCCAGATATGATATAACTTACGATGACCCCCCACCCTGTAATAGTGAATCATAGGAATATGATAGCACCCTAATAATATAATCTATATGATCCCTAGTAGTCACGATTACTGGGTGGGGTGTCCACCTAAGATATAACCCTGATATGAAGCAATGCAATCTCCTAGAAGCCCTTTTACCCTTGAGTAAAAAGGGCAAGGGTAATCGGCACCTGAAACAGGAAGTAGTATGCCAGAATCAAAGTATAAGCCAGAAATCAAGGACTCTAAACCCCTAACCGCTGAACCCCTGAACCCTGAACCCTAAACCCCTAAACCCCTAAACCCTGAACCCCTGACCCCTAAACCCCTGAACCCTAAACCCCTAAAACCTCAAGGCCCAGCCTCGTCTAAGGCAAGCCAGGCTCCAGCAATGTCGCCATGGTATTTGAGGTTCTTGATGGCCTCTTAGGGTCTTAGGGCGCAATCATAGCAATAACAATAAATAGGAGTAATCATAATAACCATAGTAATAGTAATAACGGTAATTTAAGGTCTTGATGGCCTCTCAGGGCTCACGTGGTTTAGGGTTCAGGGTTTACCGGCCATGGGTTAGCTAGGAATGAACGACTGGATCCTTATAGTAGTCCCTATAATGGAACTCATTATAGTAGTTTCCATTTCCTTCATTCCTGCATTCCCAGCCAACCAAAGGCCAGCTTAGGGTGCAGGGGCAGAATTAAGGTCTTGCTGAGGCTTGCCTCACTGGACTTCGCAGTTGTGAACGAGACATATCTCCTTACAATAGCACGCACAAGCAACACATCGGTAGCCAAACCTGACGCAGCAAACCTTACATCTGAAAATCTGGACCTCAAACTCCTGGGTGTTGCGTAAGAATTCGGCCTGGTGGAACTCATCCCAGTTGCAGACATTGGAATTGTCCTGTCGGGCATCTTTGGAGCAAGCATGGCTACTGTCTATGTTCGCAGCAGTCTCCACGAGCGTGATCCAAGAAAATGCGTACGTAGCTCCCAGCACTGCGTCGTGTAACACACATGCGGGCCTTGTCAAGAACGGTTCCTTGGTGTTTTCAATTTCTGTGCATTTTTCTGGCATTGAATGATTGGTACGGTGCCACGGTTCATGCTCCAACGTCCAACATCTGTTCAGCGCAAGGATGCTTGCGACTGCCGCTGACACTCAACACTTCAGCCAACGTAACGCAACTCATGCAACAACCAGGTGATCAGCAGCTAGGTTCGACGATCCGGGCCCGACTGAAGCGATGAGGCTTCACCCTTCACCTATAAACCTTCACGGCCGAGAAGCTCCAAGCTTTGAGCATGTGGCCATACTTCGAGAGCAGCATTGACCTGTCAACATTCGCAAGCCTATTTGCTCGTGGGTGATATGCTTGCACGTTGCAGCGTGCGTGCCCTGTGCCATTGAATGGCACATGGTTCACAACACACAAAGCGGAGTAACACACACTCACATGAGCTATAGTCTAAACTCCTAGTATCCCACTTAATAGCCCGTATAGTAGTCCCATATATGGCACCCCATATAGCCCCCCTTTAAGGAGTTTCGACTATAGCTCACATGCAAACGCATTCGAAAGGAGACTGGAGCTCTCATCTCTACGGTAGGCCGATGTGAAGGATAGAAGCAAGGCCCGTGCCGAATCTCCTGCGCCGCTTTCCTAGGTTGGGCAGGGTAATATAGGTGTAGGGGCCTAAATGATTACCAACATTATGGTTCCATATTCGTTATATGCTTCTGGTCTATGGTACCTGAAACGGACTTCAAGATGATATTGGTAATAATTTAGGCCCCTGTAGTAAACTGGCTTTGCCTCCTCAGAAGCACTGGCAACACTTAACATGCATTGCATACCTTTCAGCCACAGCCAGCCGAAAGCGCGCGCACCCACCACCTAATATTAAAGCCTTCACCCCGCCCCACATGGTGGTATATTCTGTATTGGGGGAATTTGATATTGGCGGTGTGGGGGGCTTTGATGTTAGGGGAGGGCATCCATGCATTGTCTCATAGACCCTGGTATCTCTAACCGCCCCGAGCATCGGGTTTCGTTCCGCCACAAGGTAAGCTGGCGGCCTCCAACCATCCATGAACCTGATGGAAACAGATGGCGTGTATGATAAGGTTGATACTGAAATCCCTGCAGAACCCTGAGCACCTTCTTTGGAAGTCACGGTACTACATTAAAGGAAGGTCTTGCAAAAATTCACTCTCCACAATAGTTCAGCTATGACGCATGTCTAATCGCAAAGCTCGCGCATACTATTGAGAGCTTAACCAGATCACATTACGAGAATTCAAAGCAGAACACGACCGCGTGATGACCCAACCACACCTGCAACAAGAAGCACAACCCAGGGAGCCCAACAATCATTTGAGGGACCCTTGCGCCATTTAGGATGGATTCCCGCATTAAGTCTTGAAACCAGTATACATGCACCCTAAACCCCAGAATCCGCTCATACAAGACCAAAACCTAAATGCTAAACCTGAATGTTCCCTAACTAAGGTGTTATGGATTCTCTTGGAACTGGCCGCTTCAACAAAGGCGGCTCGAGCGCAGAACACAGATCGACCGGGCAGGGAAATTGTCCGTGAAATCTGAACGGTAATAGTCATTGTCAGACTAGTCGTAATACTAGTAAGAATCACAACAGCAAAGCACTGTCCTATTAGAAATATACCAACAGCAGTACAGCAGCAATAGTCAACACCTAATTATGGAAATCACATCACATCGCCGGATCGAGCTGGCAGAGTTGCCAAAAGGCGTTGAAACTTGTGCCCCTCGCATCCCGCCCCAAACCCTCAACCCTAAACCCCCCTCCATGACGCCAGGCGGCTCAATGTCTTGGAAAGTGATGCACTTCCTTACAAGATCACCACGAAGTTGGTGTATCAGACTTGCCCTAAGGATCCAAGTAACCAATAATTGAGTACCTGGGATTTGAGCCAAAGTAGTTGCAGTGTAGGCTTTAGGAACCCTAAACCCTGATCCCTAAACCCATACATCCCGGCACAAACGTATACATATATGTATATACACACGCATGTATAGTGCTTGGTCCCTTTGGGTGTTGCGACCCCACCGGATATAATAAGGACCCTACAACTATCACATTATGCGATTTGGGGTTAAGGGTTTGGGGTTGCTAGAGACCTCTTCTTCCGCACTCAGGGCACAATGAAAACAAGCCACTTGCCCTGCCAATCCAGCCAATATGCGAGCTCCTGTGGCTGAGGTCTAGGATCAAATGCCACAGGGGTTTAGGGCCTAATATTTGGCCCACTATGTAAACCCGTAATAAGCCCTATGTAAAGCCTCGATTAGTCCCATTGTTCTAGTCTTAGGGGATGCAATTTCTATGTCATCTATAATCGAAAGTCATAGTATCGCCCACAGTAACCCTAGAACTCTCCCCTATAGACTCCCCTATTTAACCCCTGTAAACCCGAAACCCTAAACCCTAAATAAAGCGGCCAATATAAACTCCTATATGAGCCATTGTCTAAACTCCTAGTACATCGGACATAAGTCAGAGTCAGGTTAGACAGCCGATCAGGTGTCGACAGGTCAAGTAGCGTGAGAGTAACTAGTAAGTATCTCCCTTAATAAGCCCTGAAATAGTCCCCTATATAATCCCCTATAGCCCCCTTTAAGGAGTTTAGACTACAGTACAAATAATCCTCCTTAAGGAGTTTTAGTTTAGACGATAGCTCATACATCTCGGGGGTCGTCTTGTGTGATCTTGTGGTGAGCCCTTCAAAGAGCGGTTTAGGGGTTTCTAGGGTTTAGGGTTTAGTGCTCACAGAATTTGACGATGGGGTGGTTCGGAGGGCTTAGGACCTTTTCATCTGAACATAAGGCTGCAATTCCTCGATAAGGTGGTGCACGTACCCTGGGGAGCATTAAAATCCTAAACCTTAAACCCTCAACCCTAAATCCTCTTACAGCGCCTATCTTTGCCCTGGGCCCTAGAACCCACCCGATTATCTGAATCTGCCATGGAACGCTGCCACAGATTACTTTTAAGGCTGCTTTATTGGAGGTGGCTGGTAAGCAAACAACAAATGTTCCTATGACAGCCCTAGTTTTGAAGAACTCCCCCGAACCCAAAACCTAAAACCCTACTGTCCTGAAGCTCTGACTCAGCAAAGTCTGCTCCCATCAGCAAGCACCTCCGGCAGAAGAGGTCATAGCCTCAGCAAGACAGGGCTCCCCCCCCAAAAAAAAACATAGTTCATTTAGGTAGTATAGGAGCCTAAATGATCATGGTATGGGGCATCTCAAATAGACCTCAACATGATTTTAACAACTCTTCAGCCACCTGTAGCACCTCGGATACAGCCAAAGCCTGCAACATACTGCTGCCCGATATGCCCATGAAGTGCAGCTTCGCTTAGGTAATACTGGGTACTACGATAAACAGAAAGAGAAAAGAGAGAGAGAATGAGAGAGATGTATATATGTATACAGATATGTATACATCTCTACCCAGACAGATGTCTATCTGTATACGCATGCCTATTTATCCCCACATACACACAGACATATGAGCTGTAGTCTAAACTCTTAGTATCCTCTTGATGACCCCTATAATACTCCCCAAGTCTTAATCCCCTATAAAAAACACCTTCAAGGAGTCTAGACTATAGCTGATTTCACACTAGACCCTCACCCTGGAATATGTGCTACATCTTAGGTGGACCCTCCCCTGGAATAGTGACTATAAAAGATAATAGTAACCATATTGGGGGTCCTCTTACATTCCTATTATCTCTTATAGCACTATTACAGGGCGGAGTGTCCTCCGAAGCTATCTATCTATATACATATGTATGGTACCCCCCGCCCCCCACAACCCACATTTTTTGCATACCTTCTAGCATTCGCCAGAACTGTGAGACAAAACGCAACCTTAATCCTGATGTTTCTAGTAATTTCCCCTGGCTCAGGTACAAACAGGCAATCAGAAGCTTAAGCCGTAATATTCCATAATTCCAGATTTCCAAAACTAAATAATTCCATTTGCAGCACCTAACTTTCCGCATTTCCACATTGGCAGCCCCTAACTTTCCACATTTCGACAATTGCAGCCCCTAACTTTCTATATTTCCACATTTGCAGCCCCTAACTTTTCACATTTCCACATTATTACATTCACTGCAAAAAGACCGGCAGCAATTCTGCACAGGCAGCTGCTGCTTTAAGTCCCTGCTTTATTAGTATTTGCGTATGTTACTGCTTTCAGAATCTGGAGACCAAAGATGTTCAAAAAGCACAGGCCCTTCCGAAAGGTATGGTTCGGTATTTGTTTACTTACTCAAAACCAAAACTGTTCATTCCTTCCTAGGCTACCCCTTACCGTGTCTGCCCCACAGCAGCCAGGACCAGAATTAGTAGCAAATGATTCTACACAGCCAGCTGATGCTTTAAGCTTCTGCTCTACTAGTCTTGGCTTAAGGAACTTAAAGATTTTCAAAAAGTTCAGGCCTATCCGAAAACTATAATTTCTCATATGCGTACTCACTCAAAACCAAAATTGTTCATTCCTTCCTAGGCTACCAAGGCTACCCCTTACCGTGGCTGCCCCACAGCAGCCAGGACCAGAATTGGAAATGGGACCACGTTAGTAGCAGAGCCTACGTAAATATATATATTTTTTTAGGGGCGTCATAAGCTCAACTTATTTTGTTTGGTTGCATGTTTTCCTTTGTTTGGGCTTGTGAAAAATGATTTTGATATACATTCTAGACAGGGACCTCCTACTTCAAAATACTTTTCAGTACATATCAACAGTAGTGCGGTCATGGAGAATGCCTAACAATGGTCCATGAGTATCCTTCTGTCTCCTAATGAGAATCCTAATACGAGATCAATAAAGCTGGTAATAAACTAGAACTATGAGGACGGACCTCTAGCAAGCTTTCCGAATAAGTACCATTCAAGGGGCATTTCTCATAAACAGACAATGCCTGCGAGTTTCCATCGAACTCATATGAGAGCCGACTGAGGTAGTTGTGAGATCCATAAAGGCTTGTTAAGGGGTTTATATACGCATGCTGGTTTATGCAGCAAATTTATGGAGATCGCTTGTTTGTAAGCTGCACGGGATCAGAATATATGATGTAGGATTTGATGAGTTTTCAAACTCGCGTTTTTATACGGGCTATAGTATAGAATTGCGTAGGAGCATTAACAGCCGCCTCATCTATGAAGTGGGCTGACTATGTCGAAACCCTAGTCAGGCTGCAAATGGTTTGCTTTGGGAGTACACAAAGATGATTCCTAAGTCAGTAGTAGTTTGCAGAGACATTTCAGACGTTGAAGAAAAGGCACTGGTTTGGGCTTCGGAGGATCTCTGTAGACTTTTGACATATGGGGTATGTATGAGTTCCCCCGTGTACTACAGTCTTCTTTAGAAATCGAGACCCCGCCGAAGTCCAAGAAATGTTCATGTACAGATTTGCAGAATACAAAATTTCTAGAATCCATGTTTCCAAATTTCCTGAGTTCCAGAATCCCAGAATTCCAGATTTGCAAGGCCCAATAATTCCAGAATTCCAGATTTGCAAGGCCAAATGATTCCAGAATTCCAGAGTTACAAATCTGGAATTATTAGGCCTTGCAAATGTGGAATTCTGGAACTATTTGACCTTGCAAATCTGGAATTCTGGAATTATTACGCCTGAAGCTTGTGATTTCCTGTTTTGTTGGAGCTGCACAGGAGGAGAAATCTAGAGGTCTGAAACGGTAGTGTAAAAAATCGTACTTTTCACCGCGCAGACCATGGTTTTTGCTTAAAACGCGGGTTTTGAAGGGGGGTATATACATATATATATATATACATATTTTTTTCATATATACCTTAAACCCTAGACCCTGACACATATACCATATCGCTGACATCATTACCCTTTACCCTGTGAGCCTGGTTGGGTCTGCTGCGCAGATCCGTGGCCGGCGTAGTACCGCTTCCCGGGGAGCACTGGGGTTTAGAAGGTTTAGGGTTATGAAGGTTTAGGGATTAGAAGCTTTAGGGTTTAGGGTTTTCAAGGTTTAGAGCTTAGGGTTTAGAAGTTTCAGGTGTAGGAATTGTAGGGTTAAGGAATAATCCGTTAAGCATTTTAGGGGTCCTAGTAGCACATAACATATAATCCTCAATTGTGGGGGTAGTGGGCCTTCTGGACTGTGAGGCCCAGCAGCCATTATTAACCTGGGCTTTTGGGGTTTAGGGTTAGGCGGTTCTCAAAAAGGGAAGCCCGTATCCTCGGGATATGTAGGGATTAATATGGGGATTACGAGTGAGGATTGTATAGGATTACTTTGGGAAAGTCTCATATACCCTGAATTAGAATAAGGATCCTAATATCATGTAGAAATTCCGGAGCGTTTTGGGCTGTCTTGATAGACCCCGGGACCCCAAAAGTCCTGCGTGAAGTGCTCTTCTGAAAGACATTGGAGGTTCATTCCTTAGCTAGGGTATATTCTACCTCGGACTTTCACCTTGCTTGGTGCTACTACAGGGGCCTAAATAATTACCAACATCATTTTGAGGTCCATTTGAGGTACCATATACTACAATTATATGGGGAATATAGCACCATAATATTCGTAATTGATGTTGACTTCACCTAAAGAATTCCCGCTACAATTATGAAATCTCAGCGCCGGAACACAATCATAATTCCCTCCACAATTATAGAATCCACCAAAAGCTTTTTTTCGGGGCAACGGTTTCAATTAGATTTAGTTAACTCTAAATAGGCTTTCCAACGCACATGCCTGGCATTATTATTCCGGGAGTCCCCAGGGACGGAGATAGATCAATCGAGGGGGGGTGGGGGGGGGGGAGGGGATCTTATTATCGCGAACTCAACATTATTTCGGCCCCTATATGAAACCCTGGGGCCTGGACTGATTCTCTGCTTCTCATACTTGTCAATGGCTTTCCATAGGCCATAGGCTGGCCTGTAGCCATTTTTGCAGCAGCTGTGGTGGGTGAACCAAGGAAGATTTAGGGTTTAGGGTGCCAAGACAAAACCAAAACCAAAAACAATGAGCTTTTTTTCTGAAAATTATGGGCCCTTTTTGGTTGTAGATTGTATTACGACGCCTGAAATTTATAGGGGGTACCAAAATGGGACCCTACCCATAAAATCCTCTTCTATACTGGGGACTAGCATCCCCAAGTTAGATACTACAACTGGCATAAGCGTAGTTGAGAAGATCCATTTGGAAGTTTCCCTAAATTACTGTTCCCAAAATGGGGGAAAATTATATAGGGCCCCGTATTATAATGGGAACCCAAATATAGGACCCCGTATTATAGGGAATTTAGACCAATCCCCATTTGTGCCCACGCCCCATGTGCTAGCATATTCGTTCTCGCTAGGCCTTTTTCGTGACACTAGTGCTATCTAAAACCCTAGGAATTCTAATAACCCAGTGTAGGGTAATATTTACCGTCTTCGGGGCCTCAAGTAGATATTAAAATATGTACTTGGATCCCTAGGTTAATTGCTTGATTATACCGGCTCGACTCTTTCCTGGGGATCCCCATAGCAAGGATGCTAGTACGTAGGGGCCTATATTTGTTGTCCCCCTTATCTACTGAAACTACCATGCGATCTGGCCGCCAATGTTTGATCCTCGGGGAACCAGACTTGCTTGAAGACGCCCTTTTCGCCAGCGGCTATACAGAATCTGCAGTGAGGAAGGCTCTTTCTGGGTGTAAATAAAATTTCTGTGCATGAGGCAGCTGGGTCAATGTGCATCCGACATCAAAAGCAACACGCAGCAGACGTAGCATATGAAGATTTATCACTTACTCAGGAAAGGAAATCACAACACAGGGTGGAATGTCTCGAAATCCGAAGTCTGCCAACTCTTCGCGGCTCGACAAAGGGATGTTCGGCACTGTTCAACTGAAGGCGCCATCGGTTGCTGGCCCATGCTAAGATTCACCCAGAGCCCTCTGGCAAGCGTGCCCGGTATAAGCATCTCGCTTTTATCAACTCTTCATCTGCGAGCAGCCCAAGGCACAACTCCGGGAGACTAAGTGACTAAGCCCCAAGTACTCTCGACTTTGCTATACGAGCTAGGTTCACCTTTGGATTTCTGACAAGACTTGTCATCCTGTGAGCAAGCGCGTGCCTGTGTTCTGTAGAAAGCATAGCGAATTTGCAACAGGGAAGGCCCCAGTTGCTTCTTGATAATTTCTGGCAGCCCGCAGACGCGCAATCGATGCTGAGGCTTCTTTGCCCAGCTGGCATATGCCGCCAAATCTTGCCTTGCGTTTAGGGTTTAAGGCCCGGAAGATACCTTAAGTGGAGGATTTCACGGCACTGCACCCACCTGCTACTACAGCGGCGGGATCGACCCGGTCAGCACTGTCAAACAACCTCATTCCGTGAAGTGCTTGAGCGCTGTAGATGCTAGGCACTTTGGGCTCAGACACTAAGGACGCTTTCATCTACAGTTTCAGAAATCCATAGTTCACGCAAAGCGGGTGTCATTTTCTGGCCGGCTGCCGGAGGTAGATCTTGAAATCTCGGGTTTGACAGCGACATCTCTGGCGGTGCATGTGGTGGGACTCAACTTATCTGCAAGCTTCCACCAAGACCCACAAAACAAGAGCAGCTTGCCACGCCAGGCATTGTGCGCTTGCGTTGGATGTTCCACTTGCCTCCGCTTGCGGCAAGACTACTCCCTGAGGGTCCAAGTACCTAAACAATAGGTCACCCGCCCAAAGTACCTGTATAGGAACTCATTGGGCCCGAATTATCTACTATTTGAGTCCTCGGACCCTTTGGGACTAGGCCAAAAACAAAGCACCTGATGGTAAGAAAAGGTGGCAAGCGTAGCAAGGCCGCCTGACAAATCTCCCTTCTTGCGAACCTTCAAGCCTAAAATATCACAAAACAAGACAACTGATCTTGAGATAATCCGAAAATGCTAATGCATATCCAGCAATAAAAGGCATAATATAGAACCATCCATGTAGTTGGGACTCCCAACTGAAAGCCCCCAAATTCCTTGAAACTTGTAATCCCTGTGAACTACTCATGAAATCACATCCACTATTCCTGTAGACCCTCAACATCCCTAAGCCTTTTCAATCATATACACAAAATAACCCTACATCGCGACGTGGGAGACTGTGCCTGGACCCTAAACCCTAACCGCCAAGTCGCAGGACTCAGTCCAATCCCGAAACCCTAAACCCTAAAACCGCCAAGTCGCAGGACTGAGTCTGGTTCGACTGTTGTAGTCACTGGGGACGCGAGGCGCTGGAGGCGGCTCTGCAAGTCTCTCCTGTTGGCAACATGGATTTAGGGTTTAGGATGCCAAAGGGTCTACATCTACATGCGTCCATGTACTTTCAAGTACACACACATGTATTGATATTTGTAGACATATACATAAATACGTGCGCGCGCGCGCGCGCGTGTGTGTGTGTGTGTGAGTGTGTGTGTGTGTGCGCGTGTGGGTGTGTGTGTGTGTATTACAGCATTTAGGGTTTAGGGTCGGGATATAGTAGATACTTAAGCCCCAAAGGGGTTCCTACATGTATGTGTGTATGTATGTAGATATATATATATATACTCTGGGGGCCAAGTATATATGAGCTATAGTCTAAACTCCTAGTATACCCCCTAATACCCCCTATCAGACTCCCCTATATAATCCCCTATATAACCCCGTTTAAGGAGTTTAGACTCTAGCGCATATAATATGGCTACATGAACCCTGTGGGAAGCATCTTCCTGGTCCTTGGGATCCTGGTAGCCCGATGTAGGTAATGTTTACAATCATTGGGGCCAAGGTAAGTAGTATTTATAGACGTTGATTCCCGGGGCTTAGGGTTTAGGGTGAGGGCTTCAGGTTTACAAAAGAATCTCGACCTTCCAGGATCTCAAGGAGACTGCCGTAAACGATGTGTGTGTGTGTGTGTGTCTCCGTGTGTGCGCGCGCGTCCTCCGGAAAGCTACTCAGAATGTTAAAGCCAAAAACACTGAGCCCTGCGTATACTACAGGGGCCTAAATAATTACCAATATTAGTTTGAGGTCCATTCGAGGTACCATGGACCATAATTTTATAAGGAATGTGGAAACATAATCTTGGTAATTATCCCTAAACCCTGAGCCCGAAAGCCTAAACCCTAGGAAATATGGAACCATAATATTGGTAATTAACCCAAAACCCCAATCCCTAAAGGCCCCTCTATTCTATCATTCTCATACCTTGAGCTCCAGGAAATTCCTAGAAATGGTTGGCGAGCAGGACCCAGAATTCTGACGTTGAGCTTGATTTGCAAGGGTTTAGGGTTCAGGGTTTAGGGCTGTGGCTGTTTGACTATGGCTGCTCTGGCTGTCAAAGAGGAGTAGTCCTTTGACGTGAACGGTAAAACACATACACACACACACACAAATCCCCCCATATTCAACATAAGACACTTCATAAATCGGAGCAAAAATTTACTACCAGGGCTGTTTTTTTGTTGGGGGGTGGGAGTGGTGGTGATTTTTTTTGTATGAAAAGATGAAGAGATTTCTTACTGAGTGCTAGGTAGGACAAACCCTAGAGCCAGGAAATCTCCCGGATCTACACGCCATTGCTGATGACACTAGCATTTTAGTGTTTAGGGTTTAGATTTTAAGGTTTAAGGTTTAGAGTTTCGATTTTAGGTTGAGGGTTAGATTTTGGGGTATAGGGCTTAGATTTTGGGATTTAGGGTTGAGGGCAATTTCCCTACAGTAACTACCCCTGCTGCAAATGCCAGTGGCAGTCATCGAAAGAATTTCGCGCGAGCACTTGGGTGAAAGAATGGCAGACCGCACAGGGACCAAGATCTAAGAATCCCATGCCACTTGGCATGAGAAACAGAACACGGTCATACAGAACAGGGATCCTCTAGCAGGCCTATCCGCCGTATCCGCAACCAATCTCTCCCCTACTTTCATGATGTTACAGGGCCTCCTTCTGATTCTACAGGTCTACCGAAAAACATCAGACTCTCAGACTGCAGCGAATTCACTGAGCGCCCTACACTACCCTTAACCTTATAGAGGGGATCGCAAACCCCAAGCCTCAGAGCCGCCACGGATGACAAGGAGGAAGTGGCGTGTGAAGCATGCGAACTGCTATCGCTACCCTGCCCCGTTGTCGATATCTGCGACGCGCAATCCTCTTTTAGAAGGCCCACCTCAGGTGTCTCGGCCATGTGAGCCATAGTCTAAACTCCTAGTATCCCCCATAAGAACCCGTATAGAAGTCCCCTATATCATCCCCTATGTAATCCCCTTTACTTAGGGAGTTTAGACTATAAGTCATGTAGAGAATGTTTTGAGACATGCACAAATTCGTCTATGGCCGCCAAAGGCATAACTTTTCTCAGGGTGCTCTTAATTCAGGGAGTTGTCTTTTGTACTCTTAGGTTTTGTACCCTTCTTCGGATTCGGGTCCTTAAGCCATGGAATATGGTTCTTAATTTGTGTATTTGGGACCCAAAACCTGGGGTTACAAACCTTAAAGGTGCAAACTTCAAGTCGTTGAAGGTTTCTAGCTCTAAACCCTAAGCCCCAAGCCCTAAACCCTAATTCTGTCTCCTTCAGGTTCCCAAAATAGGGAACCCTACATAGACCCCAATATACTATAATCCTTATTCTGCGGATCCCCCAAAAATTGACCCTACATAACTTCGGGAAGCCCCCATAGATCGCCCCAGCGGCGTACGCAAAGGCTTGCCATGAATCCTCGAACAAGAAAGATTCGACTCGGAGTATCACTTCCTGGATGAACCACTCTTGTCGATGGAAGTGGGCTTTCCACAGGAACCTTACAGATTGTATGTGGGGACTGGCGGAGGGGATCTTTACACCTGGGTAGGTTTATAGGGCTTAGGGTCTGTAATTGGGTAGGTTTAGGGGCCAAGAACAATGCAATCTTCACGGCTTTATAGGGGGTGTAAAGAGATCAAGGGTAAATAGAAATAACCAACATGTTCAAAGGTACTCCTGTATAGTAACCCGTATATGTCCCACAAGAATATACTTGCTTCCATTCCGTCATTGCCTAAACCCTAAACCGCGCGTACTTACAAACGGCAGGGAACTGGTGGATCAAAGCATCCTTGCACTGAGCTCGTCTCTTCTGGATGTGGTCCAGGATCCTAGGGTTTAGAGTTTCAAGGTTCTGGGGTTTAGGGTTTTTGGGGTTTAGGGTGTTTAGTGGTAGAATTGTGTATTCTTGTTGCCTAACAACCCTCAACCCTGAATGGCAGCTTCGAATTTCATTTCTCGCGACTCCATACCAGAGGCCCTAAACCCTAAACCTCCCCAAACCCTAAACCCTACACCCTAAACCCTAAACCGCGTGTAAATGCTGGCTTCCATTTCCTGTTCCATTCCTCCACACTCGATTGACAAAAATCCCAGGACCTCCTGTGTAGTTTTCTTGGGGTGCTCTTATGGCAATCCCTCCCAAAAACCTATAACAAACCCAAAAAAGTAACTACATAGGAGCCCCACGCCCCAACGTCCTAAACTCTAAACCCCCAAAACCCTAAACCTTACAACCCCGAAACCTAAAACCCTGAAGCCTCCAAACCCTGCAGTTCAGGGTTTAGGGTCTTAAGCCCTTTGCATCGGGACCCCCTGCAAAACCCTGTTTTCTCAGACCTACCCTGCATGGACTATCAAGTCGCTGACGGTATGCAAGGCGTTGGCGCAGCACGGAAGACAAAGATGGAGGTTAAAATGTACGCATCAAGGCTGCATCATAGAGGAAGCTAAATTGGTCAATACTTTCGGTATAGCTTACAAGTCCAAATGTTTATTCGTAAGCATATTTTTTACAGTAGTGCAGTCAAGTCTGTCTGGGACGACCAGGTCGTTTCTTGCCAGAGTCCACTCTATACGCTGATTCTGGGACAAAAGATACTTGACGCAGAGGGTCAGTATTAACGCACCTCAAAACGTGACATAGCAATTTAGATCTCCTTTCTTGATGGTAGATGCTGAATGGTATGCTGTTCCTGAAAAACCCTACAAACCCAAACCCTAAATCCCTAACCCCAAACCCTGACCCCACCCTTTGGTCGAAGGTCCTGGCAGCATGGATTCCTCGAGTCGCCCAAACGTGGTGTCGACGAGCAAAAGGCTGCCGGCGAAGGTGAAGGTTGACCTTGGGGTTTTGCGTTTAGGGTTTGAGGCTTTTTAGGGTTTAGGATTTAGGGTTCAGGGTTTGGGTTCAGGATTTAGGCTTTGAGCTTTAGGGTTTAGGGTTTGGGGATTTAGGGTTGTGAGAGTTAACATAGCAAGAGCAAGAGTAATAGTACCAATGATAGTACAACTGATAGAAAATAGTAATTGCAAATAGACGTACTAATAGCAAAACAAATAATGAATAGTCATAGCAATAGTAAATAGTCCACCCACCACCCACCGACCCACCCAACCACCCGCCCGCCCGCCTACATCTCAACCTTGCGTGTCGACAACCCTGAGTCCTACATAACAACTTGTAATTTCTCCTATATTCTTCCATTCCCGCTTACAATCCTAAACCGTAAGCCCTAAAGCCTCAATGGTAGCGTCTTCTTTATGCTCCCTTCCTGCATCTCCTACTCACGGCGAAAAAGCTAACCCTCAACCTTGAGCCCTACTTTACACAGTCCCCCTTAAACAGATAGAATATGGCCTGGGTATACTAGAATAAGATCCACATAGATGCCATATACCTAATATTCCGTCTACTTATTAAGGGGGACGATCATCCTATAAACGCTCCTATAAGCCCCATGCCCATGTTCCTGTTGATCCCCGCGTCTATTTTGATTGAGTCGCATGCAACCCTAAACCCTGAACCCTGAACCCTGAACCCTGAACCCTAAACCCTAACACCTTAAACCCAAAAATCGCGACTAGGACTCCACTCGGCTCTCTGGCCAACACGGCAGGCCAATGAACCGCGGTGCAGGCGGACAAGCCAATTGCTCCAGGTTCTCCTTAGAGTTTAGGGTTTAGGGTTTAGGGTTCAGGGTCTTAGGGTTTTAGCGTTTAGGATTTGTTTTTAGGGTTTAGGGGTTGAATCTGCCCTGGAGCCCTCCCCAAGACTAGGTGAGCCATTGTCTCAACTCCTAGTATCCCTCTTAGTAACCCCTCTAATACTTCCCTATAGAATCCCCTATGTAACCCTCCTTTAAGGAGTTTAGAATTCAGCTCAGGTGGTTATTGGGAGTTCTAATTTGCAAAAATCGAAAACATGTTCAGGACACCCCTAGTCTCAGCCGTGAGGGGTGTCTGCTGGCTGTGCAAGCAGAAAATTCGAAGCCTCACCGCAAAGCCTGCGGCGTATGTCAGAAGCATGTGCATGGGGAACTGCTGGAACACGACGGCTGCAGGTGCTGTGGGAATTATCCACACAAGGCGCCCGCAAGCAATACAAGTGTAACTTGCGCAGCATATAACCAGCCAATGTGGTGATTCTAGCATCGGCTTGTACGCCAAATGGATTCCAATCACCTTGAGAAGGCCGTCCGCGATCTCCAATGGAGCATTGGACCACAAAAGAGTAGCAGTACCAGCCACCACGCTCATCCATGCAAGAACAGCCAGTACAGCGTTGCTGCGGCAGGGGCTCTCTGCATAATGGGCCCGCAGGTGGGGCATCATTTTAAGCCAGCCCCAAGCCGCTGTAACCAAGATAACTATCGCGGGGATAAATGTCAGCTTTGAATTCCACTGCAACAAACTTGCACGTAAATATGTAAAATGTGACGCGCTAAGGACGGCAAAGTATAGGGGAAGCAACCCCATCATATCCTGAGTGGCTCTTTATAATCCCACAAGAAATGCTAAATTCTAGCTCACTTTATACGAGAAGGTGCAAACGCAAGAGTTATAAAGCGCTAAAAGTTGCAATAAACACCCACCAAGTATCCATGCGGACCTGGTGCCGGACCGCCGCTGTGGACCATGACTGGCACCGAGAGGTCCGCCACATGGCTGTCAGATGATGTCCCACCTCTCCCTAAGAAATGGGTTCTGCAGTGCCCTGAAAGGATCTACAGGAGAATGGAAAACCAAAACGGAATCCAGTACATGATCTAGGGCTTGGGCTTTCAGAGTTTACTCCAAGGCGTCTCAGACAGTATGCGCCAAGAGTGGCAAGAAACGTCAAGCTTCAATGCTGTGATTCATTGATATGCATGTGTCAACGGTAGCCGCCCGGCTATTGAGCAGAGGAGCCACAACGGGGGAAACGCCCTCTCAATTCAACAAGCTTGGAATTAGATGGTTGCCTTGCTTGCGCCGTTATAATTTCAGTAGCTTCTGCTTTCTGCGTGGCACGCGGGTGGAGACGGCACTGAATTTGAGTGTTGAAGCTGGCACGTGTCGGGAACTTCTCCCACATGCTAGTCCGCGCCTGTTGCCAAAGCGCTTCTCTCCAAAGCTGCGAAACCTCCGGAGACGGCATGGTATAGGGTATAGGAATCAGGCTTTGCCACGACAAGCTCTCATAGAGAGTTATTGTTATGAACCAACCCTTCTCATGAAGCTGGCATGCCCCTCTCTGCAGTACATGGGCCCCCGCAAGCTAAGGGCCTTGTTATGGACTGTTGGGTGCCATCAGGGCTTAATACCTCTTATCAATGCATGTTGGGGGGGCCGTGGTCGTCCTAAGATCCTCCCTTGTCTTTGATCCTACCTCGGAATTGAGATCGAAAGGACCCTGGATTTCAATGGGTTGAAGGTTCCGGGCTGGCATTTGTGAAAAATCAACATACACCTAAACCCTAAACCCTAAACCCTAAACCCTGAAGTAGCAACCCGAAGTCTCGCATGCGGCTAATGCAAATACTGATGGAGCAAGTCATGCACCACCTAAAATCCCTAAAGTCGTAGGAATTACGGTAGTTTAGGGCCCCTAGGTATTTCACCCATCATCAATATTGATTGCTTTTTGAAGCGGCCTTCTAGGGCACTTTAATATTCTCGATCACAAATTATGGTACCATATTGGGCGGGGGGGTGTATGATAGGTTTAACTAACTTATCATTAGGAGGGGTGAGCCCTAAACCTTAAACCTTACCTATATACGTTTAAACCCCAGTATGCCTGTGGTCTGCGGCCTTCCACTGAAAACATCTGCGGCCCTAAGCCCTAAACTACCTTCAGGGTTGGGTTTTGGATTTAAAGGGACTTTACTGGGAACCCCAAATGGGGAACCCCAAGAATATAGTAGGAATATAATTGTAGAATATAAAAACTGGTAGGTATATTCCTGTTATATTCCTACTATATTCTTGTGGTTCCCTATTTGAGCTTCCCAGCAAAACCCCCTTTAGCATTCCAACAGCCGACACAGGGAGGAATTTCAGAAACACCGGGAAATGGGTCCCGCGGTGTTGGATTTAGGGTTTGAATGTAACCCAGAGGGTCCATGTAGGGATATAGCATGGGCTTAGGGTGTAGGGAACCCAAAGCTAGTACAGACAAAGCCGTTATTTTCGGAAGCCCTCAACGTGCCAGGGATCTGGATCCAAAATGGGTTATTTGCATAAAGGCTAGACAATGGGCTAATACTGGCCCCATGTTGAGTTAAAGCTAGTACAGAAACCGCCGGGATCCTTGAATTGGGAGGAAGCTCAAACAAGCTGGAAATTGAGCCAGTTTCAATTAAACCTGGTAGAGAACATGCCCGTTTTCACGACCCCTCAAACACTCTGGGGTACTGATATCTGGCGTTCTTTTTTTAAAGAGAAAACAGCTATAAGCTTGGGATCTAGAGGACCCACGCCGGTGGCTTGCGAAGGAGGGAAAAAAGGTTATAATTAAGTGCTACATTAAAAACGGGATTCTGGGAGGGCGGGATGATAGCAAAAGACATGGAATAGGAGCCCACTGACTCCAGGGTTTCTGCTTAGGGTTTCCCAAAATTAGGGGTTTCTTTAAAGGGGTTATAGGGGATATATAGGGGTTATATAGGGCATGTAGGGTTAAGGGTTTAGGTAAACAGGAGGGGCCTTCCTCATTCCGTGAAATTGAGACGCGGAAGCCTGAGCACCAAACCGCTTATTGGTCCCCGTTTTTCGGTTTAGAGTTTAGGTTTTATAGGGCTCCGGTGTGGCATCATGGGTATGTTGAAGCCTGCCTGCGCCCTAGATAAACTCTATACCCTAGAAACCCTAAGCCCTAAACTCTAAACCTTAATCCCGAAACCCCTAAACCCTATATAATAACCCCTATATGGCGTCGTGTCCCATCTCGACAGCCCCGCCCCCACCCCCCTCCCATGGTATGGTCCCCGAGCCGCCAGCCCCAGACTCTCAAAAGTGCCAACAGTCACAGGGATGGTGGGTTCCAGGTCACGATCCTCGTAACTGTC
>CAJNIZ010048270.1:68401-83581 GCA_905231905.1 Symbiodinium pilosum | reverse complement strand
AAGCCCTAAACCCTCTAAATCCAAAGATCCAAAGTAGCCCCGGAAAAACACGCTCGAGGTTGCTTTGAAAGCTGCGCATGTTCAAGCACGGCTTCTTGAGGATGACACGTGCCGCAATGCCGTAACCGTAGGTTAGGTCGACGACCCCCACCCCCCTGCAGATTAAGGCCCCGCTGCACTTTCCCATAACTGCATGCCCTATCTACACTTCACCCAAGAGTCTGCCCAACGAAGGCTGGATAGTTGAGGGATAAATGGGCGCCAAAACCTTGATATACAGAATCCGAACACATACCCTGGGGATCCAAGTATACANNCTACATTGGGCTCGAAAGTCTGTAAATAGTACTACCTTGGGCTATTTGCATCCCTAGGGATAGTAGAGACCCTGAAGACAAAGATCATCCTCGTAGGCTTGAACTCACAGGCATGTGATAGTTGTTGAAAAACACCTGTCCCCAGAATGGTCATAAAGTGGATTCGCTTTTTTGGTTGCCATCTTGCCAACGACCCCTCGTTTTTAAGCACCCTCGGAAAAACACCCATACAAGCAGCATTCACATTTTTCCTTTAACATACTCAATAGAACCAAAACAGCATACGACCTGACTCTCCCATAGGGGCTATCTACCCCCTGAGCCCAGCTCCACCCATCGCAAGGAGGCAGCGTCCACAAGCCCTGCACAGTTAGCGCTGGAGGCCGGTTTGAATGCGTTGATGGTCGTGTATTGAAGTGGCCTAAGGAAAGTTCTTTTGGGGCATTATGGGGTTTAGGGGGGCTCTAAAATCTACGTAAGCTTTCATGGTTATGCATACCGGATACAGTTAAGCTAGTATATGTACATATTCGTTTATATATAGTCTGGCAACCGCTAAGGTTCAGAATAATGAGATTTGCTGCATGCTTTCATCGTTGTCTCAAGCCAGGTCCACAGGCTCTGAACACTTCTCCACCCAACATGTGCGTCGTTTTCATGCAGGCCTGTGCGCATGTCCTTCAACGCATAGAAAAGCTCCTGCAGGCGGAGAGGGCTGGTGCAGGCGAAAAAACCGTACTCGTGAAAGCAAGCACGCTTTGCTCCTGGAACCATGCATGTAAGTGCTACACAACTATGACAAGCTGATGTGCAATAGAGCACGGCACAGAAAGGCAAAGCGCAATGTAGACACCTGAATAATCACCAATAGCCTTTCCTCAAGACCCTTACAAGTCCGTGTGGGCCTGAGTTGCTACTAGCACTCAGTTATCGGGTACTGGACCTCAAGCCCTAGCTTGCATTGTCTTTGCCACTAGTCACTGTATTGTAGTCCTCATAGACCTACCATGAAAATAATACTTTCCGTAATTCCTTTGGGTTGCGCACAAAAAAACCTGCGGAGACGACAGTATATACGACTTATATACTTGGACCCTACTTTGCAGTACCACATATCCTTATGGAATAGCTATACCTCAACACCCTATTCTTTTGCCCCCGCCCACATTACATCCCTTTCCAAGCCGCTCCGTGAGCTTCTTCTGCCAGCCTTGATGAGAGTGAGGATCGATGTAAGGTTTGGGGTTCAGGGTTTAGGGCTTACGGAGGGATTGGGGTTTAGGAGCTAGGGTTTAGGCGGCTTATATCTTAGGATTAGGCTTTAGGGTTCAGGGATTGGGGTTTGAGAGCTGGGGTTTACATGGTGGATTAGGCTTCAGGGTTTAGGGATCGGGGCTTTTGGTGGAGTCTACCTAAAGTAGCCGGTGTATACGGTTGAGACGAAAGCGTGTGCATGGCCCCATGTACCCCAAGCTCTGGGAGTTATGCTAATATACCATAACATACCAAGGTCATGCAGTAACCACTGGAGCCCGTGCCAAGAAAGGGTTCCGCTCCGATGTTCCCATTATATGAGCTATAGTCTAAACTCCTAGCATCCCCCTTAATAACCCCTCCCCTTTGTAATCCCCTATATAACCCCCCTTTAAGGAGTTTAGACTACAGCTCATATGTAGTTGTCTTTGAAGTGCCGTGGGACACTGTAGGTATTTGTCCACAAGGTCTCCTGTGTTCAGGCCCTAAGTACCTACTGCCAGGGACACTATTCTAGTATGACCCCAACCGAGTAGTGTTTTTTGGTGGTTGTTGAACGCGGTAAGATTATATTCCTTATATAAAATACCCCAAAAGGAGGATATAATCTTACTCTATATTGGGTACCATGAGATCCCCAGATAAAATACTACTCCGCAAAGGGTACTAGGAAGGTCCTGGTCAACAGTTGAAAGACCCTAACCCCCCCCAAAAAAAACTAAACTGCAGGGCTCCCCAACTCGACGTGAACCCATCCTACACCTTAAGCCCTATAAACCCGGTAAACCTTGCAAACCCCATAAAAATCCTATAGGCCCTATAGATCGTGAAGAGTTACCTCCATGTCCTTCTCCATTCCTACTCTCAAGGTCAGCACTGAACCTCTATTTCATACACTTGGTGGGCAAGGAATGAGGGAAAGGATCCTTTCAGTCTATAAGGTTTAGGGGTTTACGGTCTTAGTAATCCTAATAACCCCGAGGAATATTCTTCTCCAAACGCCAAAGCCCACAATCGTACTTTCAATATTCTCTTCCAATCCCTGAACCCTCAATGGTAGTTTTCATTTTCTTGCCCATTCCCTAAACCCTCAATGGCAGTTTCCATTTTCTTTTCCATTCCTTCATTTCCCGAATATACTATAGTATTTTCCATTCTAATTTCCATTATCCCAATAGAACCCTAATATACTATAGTAGTTTCCATTCCATTTTCCATTATCCCAATAGAACCCTCATATACTATTATGGTAGTTTCCATTTTCTTTTCCATTATCCCAGTAGAACCCTCATATACTATTATAGTAGTTTCCATTTTCTTTTCCATTGTCCCAGTCAGTTACCTAAACCCTAAACCCTAGACCCCAAGCCCTAAACCCTAGACCCCAAGAGTCCAAGTACGCCATGATTTGATAGGTGGGATGTGAGTGCTAGAAATTTCAGGGCAGCTTTTGGGGGAGCATTTGAATATCGAATCCTGGGAGGCGGAGGGTGATAGGTAGACCTGTTGGGGGGAGCAAGTTGCTACCGTCAACCTTCTGCCTCCGAACGGTTAGGGTCAAGGGTTTAGGGATGATGCCCAGGACAATAGTCATACAGTTACAGACCGGTAAACTAAACAAAGACCATGATGTTAGTAGCAATGGCAGTCCTAATTGCCGTAAGGTAGTAAGAGAGGCAATTATCACAAAAAAAGTAACCCAAGGCGTAGAAATCATGATGATCATAGTTTTCTCCTAAACCCTAAACTCTGAACCCAAAACCCCAAACTCCACCCCCCAAAACCCTTATCAGAATGGGCCAGGTACACCTTTCCTTGTTGGTAAAGCCTAGACCCTAAACCCAAACCCACACTAAACCCTATACACCCTAAAGCCTAAACCCCAAACCCGAAACCCTAAACCCCAAGCCCCAAACCCTAGACCCTAAACCCTAAGCCCTATAAACCCTATAGACCCTAAACCCTGCCTTCCCTCATTGGACCCGTAGCGGAACCACGGCTCTTTGAGGAGCTCCTTGCCGCTGACCCATTCAGGGTTTAGGGTTTAGGGCTTAGGGGTTGAAGACATGACAGGGCTTAGGGTTTAGGATTTAGTGCTTAGGTTTAAAGGCTTAGGGTTTAAGGCTTAGGATTTAGGGTCAAGGTTTCAAAGTTTAGGGTTGAGGATTTAGGATTTAGGGTTTCATCCTCAACCTTATAATGATGCAGGAATGCCTTTCTTGTAGATTGTCGGAAGTGCAATTTTGAGGGTTCAGGGCTTCATGGTTGCACAAGCTGCACTTGAGAAGCAATGCCATGTTTGCACGGCGACCATGCTCCATCGTTCCTGCACCCAGACCCCTAAAAAAACAAAGTTATGGGTTTTGACCCTGAATAATGGGCATATAGCTGGCATATAGGCTGCTATAATGCATATATGTGCATGTATATGCATATATACATATACACACACATATACACATGTGTAAAAGCAGACATGTATTCCGTTGTCCATGTTGCGTTTTCCACTTGATTCTCCATTATCTCCATTATTTAGGATAACAATCCCTAAGCCCCATATTATCCATATACTGCCCCCATATAAATCCTGCATTATGCCTATACCCTAAACCCTAAACCCTAACCCTTGGTAGCAACAACTTAGACAATTCGCTCCATGACCTTCCGCCCTGCCAACCAGTTTAGGGTTTAGGATTTAGAGCATCATGCACCCTGGGCATACCCAAAGCCCACCTTCTCATATTCCCAAAGTGTCCATGTAGGTATATACCATTAAAAAAAAATCATAAATACTTTTTGGAAAAGGCCACAAAAGGGGTTCCCATGTACCTACTTTGGGCCCAAAGTGTATACTAAATAGCTACATGGGTCCTGTGGGATAGAGTGGCCTAGAAATTTCCCGCTTCTTTCCCCCGAGTTAGGGGAGTTTTCAGGTGGGTAGTTACCAGGTGGGTACCCTTACATAACGCTATATAAGGCTTATATAGGGACATTAGGACTGGATAAGGGTCATGTAAAAACTGCTCACCTGAAACTTCCTTAAACCCTGGCCCCGCGCCCGTGCCTGAGTCCGAAAAGCTTACCTCGGATCATCAGGTCTCTGGCGGCTTGCAGGGCTTAGATGCAATGCAACTTCTACACTAAGGGTCCAAGTACCCAATACACATATACTTACACAATACTTGTACGACAAGAACGAGTCCCAAAACCCCAAGTACCGAAATATTGGGTACATGGACCCGTAGGGCCACACGGATGCAGGCATGTGATTCGCAAAAAGCTGGGGCAAGTGGTGTACGTCTCAGCAGGGTGCAAAACCATTACAGGAATGTGACACCCTAACCCTCAACCGCAAATGGGCAGCTATTGAACCTTGTAAGGCCACACTAATCTCAGCGAAAATGCTGCGTGCGGTCTGCTTCTGCTCCTTCCGCTCCTCTTCACTGTTGATACCCAATATCTGGACCATCATGTCCTTCCTGAGATATAGGATCCAACAGCAAGGATGCGCAGTCCTACACATGTGCTCCCATCACAGGCTGCAACAGAGAAGGGGCTCTGAGTTATGGAGGAAATGCCAGTCCAATCACGTCTCACTCGCACCACCACTTTGATTGAAGGCATTGCCGTATACTATATGCACGCCATTTGAAGTTTAAACCCCAAAACCCCCAAAACCCTAAACCAACCCTGAACCCCAAATCCTAAACCCTGAACCCTAAATCCTAACCCTATGTACCGTTATATGCCTCATATGGGGGTTTCCCAAAATTAGGGGTACCATTTTAGTCCCCCCCCCTAGTAAGGACTATACTATTTTGGGGTCTATGTTGGGGTCCTCTTATTTAGGGAAACTACCAAACCCTAAACCCTAAACCCTAGACCCTAAACCCTAAACCCTAGACCCTAAACCCTTAGACCCTAAACTCTAAACCCTTCAACCCTAAACTCTAAACCGTTAAACCCTAAACTCTAAACCCTTATATCTCCCCTTAGGGATTTGTCGGACCAGCAACGCGCTCTTGAAGGTGGCACCACAAAATGTTCGGAATTCAAACCAGAGCTGAGCATCCTCCTGGCTCAGCATTTAGGGTTTAGGGTTTAGGGTTTAGGGTTGGGAGAATGGAAAATAAAATGGAAACTACAACATTACATAGTGGTTATATTGGAGGTTATATAGGGTTTATATAGGGTTTAGGGTTGCGGATTGAAGGTTTGTAAGGCTTTCGGTTTTAGGATTTAGGTTTGAGGGTTTAGGATTTAGGATTTAGGGCGTCTTGCTGCGCGGCGGCTGAAGGTAACATGTAGAAATGGCGCCCCGACACACCCCGGGGTGTGGGGGGGCGGCATGTCTTGCGACGGCACATCTGTCGTGCACAACAAACCAGGAGTTGGTGTGTTGGTTTATCTTTCCCACCCCCTGCTTACGCAGGCATCCGCCCAATTTTATTCCTTTGCGGGTTTCGGGATGATGCCCTAAATTCCCACTTTTCTCGGGGCCGCTGGTTTGGTAGTGGGTTTCGCTCCCTCACTGGCGAACCCTAATTTTCAGCAATTTCCAGGCCGCCTCAGAGGATGCCTGGCAGGGGGCCTCCCGCGCACCCCCTGCGCACACACTTTTAGGCTTGCATAGTAACTCCAAGCGATGGTGTGAGTAGCTGCCGGATGTAGTTCTGGGTCCAGGCACCCTGGAACAGGGTGGGTGTGGCCTAAGCATGCCTGGGTGGGAATTTAGGATTGGAGGTTTAGGCTTTAGGCTTTAGGATTTAGAGCTTGGGGTTTATAGAGTTAAGGGCATAGAGCTACGACAGAAGCCTTGGAAAAACCAGTGCCTTGAAGCTTCAGATCTTTGAGGTACTATTTTGGTAACAGGGTATGAATGGGATAATGGGAAAGGACAAGGGAAACTAGTGACTAGGGTTTTGGGCTTAGGCTAGTGAGTGACAGGGTATATCGGGGATAATGGGAAAGGACAATGGAAACTACTGAGTAGGGTGTTGGGCTTGTTTTTTGTATTAATAAGTTTTGATATGGAACTACAGTCAGTACTTCCTACATAATTCAATGGACATGGGTTCCTGACTAGGGACTACAATGAACAACAGGAGGGACCCCTATGTCTTCGTTTAAACGTCCCTTAATAAAGCCAATACCCTAAACCCGAACCCTTTTTTTTGGAGCTGAGGCACGCACCGTAGCGAGCTCTGCATGCCACACAAAGGAAACTGCTCAAACATGACTAGTCGAGTTCAACTCAGATAGACCATTGCAGAAGCATCCAATCGTAGGTTGGCTCCCAGGTACGTGTATACACGAACCTGCGCCTAACCCTAAACCCAAACCCTTAAGGGTCCCTTAATACGGCTGGTAGTGCAGTCGCTCATATTGTTGCGCAGTAAGGATGCCGTGGCCCTGTCGCAGCTGCATTATCAGCTGCAGGCCCCCGGTAGATGCAACACGAATCTTTCTGGCCGGTCTCTGTGGACCCTAAACCCCAAACCCTAAAGCCTAAAACCCAAATTCTAAACCCTCAACCCTAAATCCTCAACCCGAGACCCTCAACCCTAAATCCTCAACCCTAAACCCTAGCTCTAAATTCCCAACCGTAAGCCCTAAATCAGTAACAAGTGTCAGAGCCTCTTCGTCAACAGGCTTCCCAATAAGGCCCTATAAGGGTCCAAGTACCCAAAAACTAGGCACATCGGATTTGGGTACTAATAGTTGTAGTACAGGTATACAGGGTATGTGGGGTTTAGGGTGTAGGATTTAGGGTGTTCGAAGTCCACAATAATTGGGTACTTGGGATTTGGGTACTGGTAATTGCAGTACAGGTATTGCGCAAGTATATAAGTATGTTTGGACCCTTAGCAAGGGGTTTCCCTAAACCCTAAACCCTAAACCTTAAACCCTAAACCCTAAACCCTAAAGAGCTCTACTAGGCGAAGCAATGCCCCATCCTCGCTGATTTCACGGAGGCTGACATAGCCCGTGCGATCAGAGTCCAGCTGTTGCCAGAGCAAGTACCTGGGATTAGGGTTTAGGGTTTAGGGTTTTAGGGTTTAGGACTCCAAAAGAGTTTAGTTTGCATTTCATGCTGCTTGTTTGTTTCCGCTTGACCCTCCTTTGTTCGGGTATTACGCCTGAACCCTATCTAATCCTAAACCCTACGTAAACCCTCCTTCCATGCCACCACGGGGCCGGTTACTGGCAGGGTCGTGCTAAACGATACTATTGCAATACGTGCATGTGTCCTTGTAAATGGGCCATCAGGATATATAGGGACTTGTCAGTTTTTTTGGGTTTGCCAATTCTAGGTGCGCCTTTCTGGGAATCTCTACGGTAAGGATTATAGTATATTGGGGTCTATTTTGAGGCTTCCAACTTCTGGAAACCCACACATAGCAATGCTTCGGCTTGCAGCAACAACAGTCTTTGGACATTTGCGCGCGGGCTTTATAGGGTTTAGGTCTTTTCACATTTTCCGCTCTAAGGTGCGCAGGCCAGATAGCGTTTAGGGTTTAGGGATTTGTCTCCTTTTTTCTACAACTCCCACAAGAACGCCCGTTTGTTGTGCCGTATAGAAGTTGGCCCCCAAGTACTAGCTGGAACTCCCTTTGATTTGGGTTCACAGTATACACTACGTACTATACACCTACATGTTGAGACATAGCACAAAACTACTTTCGTGACGTTTATTAGAAGGTGTTGTCTGTTTTTGCAAGGTCTACTTTGTGGTGTCTATTAGCACTACAAACCAGACCACAGAAAAAACACCACTACTTTCATGAGCATTTGCTGTGCTGAGCGTTCAAAGTGGAACCTATTAGACGACTGGTAGTGAGTGTAAGCAGGACTGAATGATGCTCTACATGGACCCTGGGGCTCCTTGCGGAGGAGGATATTATTGCAGCTCTATGGCAAGGTCCTAGAGACTGGGCAGCAAACAAGGATTTTGAATATAACCTAAACCCACAAGCCTTAAAGCCTACCTAGACTGCCCAACTACCTTTAACAAAGCTTCAAACTATGGGTATAGAGTCTGTTTTAAATGGTTGTTTGAGAGGCCTAGAGTCTAGGTAGACCTAAACCCTAAACCCTAAACCCCAGGATTTGTGGCGAAGAGGTTGTGTGTGGTAGGTGCCTTTGTTGCCCGGGGCAAAGAACCGCACTCTGAAACAAGCATCGTGAGACCCAGTTTAGGGTTTATGCCCAGCTGAGTACTGTATGATAGGTACTGCCCCAACTCTGCAACAGTTGGATAATATTCTTACTATAGCTATGTATAGCTGTTATTCGGACCCCAGATATAGACTGTTACAGGGTGGGGGCAGTACCCAAACCGTATGCAGCTGGAATTGAGACCTGGCTGCGGGTCTGGATGAGCCAGACGATCGGACACGGCGTTGAACTCGTCCTGTTCCTAGGGCACTTGCGGCTGATCTCAACGCTGCTGGGGTCCAGTATGTATATGTAAATGCACATGTATATGTATGTCATTCTGTCTATGTATCCCCGTGTCTGTATGTAGTCACTGTAGTCACCATCTGCCTGCATGCATGCATGCATGCATGCACGCACGCATGTAGGTAGTCATCTGAAAGTTGCTGTCCAACAATGGAAAAGGTGACATGATCGCGTGCCGAACTTGCATCGCTCAGGACCTCTCTGTACAGAAATTCCACGGCTATGAGGTTCCTCCATCCACAGTAGGTCTAGCATCTCTGGATTTAGTTTGTGATACGTCCTCGGCTTAATCCACGTCAAATAGCCAAAGCAACTCAAACCCTGTACCCTAAACCGTGGGCGTAATCCTCTGTCCATATTTCCGCCAGGCACTATAACAGCTACCATTCCATTGTGGTTGAAGGCAGCGGCTCTACATGGGAGGTCTCTCGGTATGTCTTCGAAGGCAAGTGGCGAGAAAGCCATTTCGATCATCATCCTAGCTGGCTGACTAATTAAGTTTTAGGGTTTAGGCTTTCACTCACTATTCATGAAGATTACCCAATTGCAGTATGGCACCATCTTGGGAGCATTTCTAAAGCTTTGGTCATTATTTGGAGGGAGGGGTTTTGGGAATGAGTGTGATGCATAACAGGAGTTTTCTTGTCTTCCGAGGCGGTGTTCATATCTGCTGGTCTCAACTTACAGCATCATTTATCTAGGTCAATATTTCCATAGCTCAATACTGGCAAAAGGCAAGGCTACATAAGCCTCTACAAGCAATGCACTTCACGGTCTAAGAGCATCTCTCTAGACATTCCATAAAGAAGTCTCAACACAGTGCTGTCTGCTTGCAAGGGCGTAGTAGACATGGTCCACTAAGACTATTCCCTCCCCTAACCCTTAACCCTAAACCCTAACCCCCCTCAACCCTAATACAGCCCGGCACCCCAATCCCTGACTAGATCAGATAGTCCCATTGTAGACTACAATCCTACAATCGGGATATTCAATATAATAGGGGGGGGGGATGAAGGGTTGTTGTTATTAGGGTAAGGGATTAAGAAATTCTTGCAGATGTACGTCTACCGTGCCCGACATCTTGAAATCATCCCTGATCGACAAACCTCAAGGGTCCAAGTATACAAATAATACCTACATTGGGCCCTAAAGTCTGTAAATATTACCTGCATTGGGCTATCTGGATTTTTAGAGAAACCTTTGATGCCAGAAGCCCTAAACCCGGAACCTTATACCCTAAACCCTAAACCCTAAACTCTAAACCCGAAACCCTAAACCCGAAACCCTAAATCCTAAATCCTAAACCCTAAACTCTAAACCTGAAACCCTAAACCCTGAACCCTAGACACGAAACCCTAGAACTTTGCCGCAAAAGCGTCAAAATGGTCGAACCAGGCCCGAAGCAAGGAGTCTTTGTTCCAGGAGTGAAGGCAAACTGAGCTTCAGGGTGGCTGGGGAGTTGGGTTTAGGGTTTAGGGTTTAGGGTTCAGGGTTTAGGGTTTAGGGTTTACGGTTTGGGGTTTAGGGTTTAGGTTTATATTGGGGTTATATTGGGGTCATTTTAGGGTTATATTGGGGCTATACTAGGGTCACATTAGGGTTATATTGGGGTTATATTGGGGTCATTTTAGGGTCATATTGGGGCTATACTAGGGTTACATTAGGGGTTATATTGGGGTTATATTGGGGTCATTTTAGGGTTATATTGGGGCTATATTAGGGTTACATTAGGGTTATATTAGGGTTATATTGGGGTTATATTGGGTTATATTTGCTAATGGAAAGAAAATTGAAACTACAGGGATTATAGGGGTCTAAGTTTGGGGTTTAGGGTTTAGGGAACTGACTGGGATAATGGAAACGAAAATGGAAACTACAGGGATTGTAGGGGTTGCAGATGGATTATAGGATACATTTAGAGGTTATATAGGAATAATGGAGAAGAAAATGGAAACTGTAGGGATTATAGGGTATACATTGGGGTAATCTTAGGGTTGCTCCGTTGAAAAGGATCTAGGTCCTTAGGTTTAGGGGGTTTAGGATTTAGGGTGTAGGTCCTTAGAGTTAGGGGCTTAGGATGCAGGATTTAGGGTCAAAAGTCTAGGGGTTTAGGGTTTAGGATTTACGTATTGGGATATTGGACAATAAAATGGAAAGTACTATGATGGGGTCATAGAGGGTTTAGGGTTGATTTAGGTTGGAAAGGCAACTGGTCAACTAATGTAGTTCAAGGATTTAGGATTAACTCATTTAGGGTTTTATATATACATATTTTTTCATGGGGTGAATAAAATGGAAACTACTATAAGGGGAGTTGTATAAGGTTTAGGCGTTTAGGATTAGGTCAACTAATCTAAAGGCTAACTAATCTAGAGGATCCACATGTATATTATGGGGTAATATAGGGGCTATATAGGGGATACTGGAAAAGAAAATGGAAACTACTATTTAGGGTTTAGGGTTTTAGGCTGCATAGAAATCAGGCCTCAAGAAGTCAGCTAGAAACGGGAAGGGCGCACACGGTCGGTAGCCAGGATCGCCGGACAGCTTTGGATCTGTGGGGGGACTATCAGCATGTTCAGACCGAAGTCAGCTGCAGAGCACCAAGCGGCTGAAGCAGCATGAGCCCAAGAGTTTAAGCTGCAGGGTTCAGGATGGTATAGAGCTTAGTAAGAATTGCATAAAATCGCAATAATCACATTTAGTAGTAATCGTAGTATATAGTGAGCAGTAATAGTCATATGTAATGGTAATACTGTTAAGGGTTCTTAGGACTCAGGGTGGCAAAGCCAAGTGTGCTATAAGGTCTTTTGCAGGTGCAAGTTTATTTGCTGCCCCAGGCTCTTCGGATGATGTTCGTAGCTCCAGCATCCGATCCAGACTTCCGCCGCTCCATGCCTTAGCCTCAGCTATATTCCTGGAGCTCCCGATGGCTACATACTTGAGGGTTTAACTAAATACCCCAAACCCTAAACAATATTAAGATTACATTCTTTTGATACTACTATATACTGTTTATTGTTACTGCTACTAATTCTTACCATTGAAAACGATTATTACTACTATATACCAGGGCCTTGGGTCCCAGGGCCTCGGGAATAGTGCCAGGGAAGAACGGAGGCTTGTGGCTCCTTGCCAGGCTATGGAAAGTACCTCTGCTACTTGGATCCCAGCCCGAACTCCCAAAACCCCAGCCAAACCCTCCCTAAACCCTCAATTTTATGAAGGCCCAAAACCTAAACCCTGAACCCTAATCAGACCCCTATAATGGCCCAAAGCGCACAACAAGGGTCAAACAAATCATCGTGCTACATACGTTTGCATCCCGGCGGCCTCTTGGTTCTTCTTCTACTTGCAGGGTCAGGGGGAGTTAGTAAGTGGCTTAATAATGGGGATTATAGGATTATAGGGGTTCTTATTTGGGTTATATTTCAGCTACAACTACTGACCCCCAGTTATATATACATATATAGTCTGCATGGGTCGCACAGCCACGAGCCCTCTTTACAGAAGCACGCTTCTTGCAACTAGCAAGCTCCAAAAGATAGATGCGTGATACCCTATGGTTTCAAGATAGGATCAATTCTACAACCATCTAGGCCCCCACGCCAAGAACAAGACCATGTTCCAAATGGAGTCACCATAATGCGGATTAGAGCTTTTCGGGGGTGTATATTGGGGCCCATTGATGGAAATTACCTTCCATGGCTGCTCTCCCAACGTAAGTTAAACCCTAAACCTCTGCAAACCTGAAGCACAAAATGGGGTGTAGGGTTTAGTGCTTCGGGTAAACAAGTAAAGCCCTAGACCCTAAACCAAGCACCACGAACGTCTTTGATGTCTGCCACCAATACCAAAGGTTAGGGCCAATTTGCGAGTAAGTATGACGATTGCTTTGGGTTCAGGGTTGGGTTTAAGGGGTTTAAGTCTGGAGGTTTTAGGGCACATGCAGACTTCTATTGCTACTATGGTTAATAATTCGTGTTTTATCGAAGCTACTACCACCTACCCTAAACCCTAAACCCCAAACCCCAAACCCTAAACCCTAAACCCCAAACCCCCGAGCCCAGCTGCTAGAGCCCAGCATAACGCTCGCAGGCTTCCATGCTTCGTGGCTTCATGGTCCGAGCTGAAATGGCCATGGCCAATTGGGTCTTTGAAGGGTTACACGGTTAAAGGGTTTAGGGTTGGGACTATGCAGGGGTCAGGATCTCGGGATATTTTAGTATATTTCGGAAATATGTGGCTGAAAATGGGCCCAGTATATGGGCCTCATTTAAGGCCTTGTCAGGGCTAATTCAGACTCCTAGCTAGCACAAATAAGACGCGGCGGTTTCAGCATACACGTCAACTTTCTTGCCCCTAAGCCCTAAACCCTAAACCTTAAAGACTTTCTGGAGACTTGCTTGGACGCCAAGCTAAAACTCCATGATTTTTCATCATCCATGGCGCGCTCCTCAGGATAATGGAAAAGAAAATGGAAACTACTATTTAGGGTTTAGGGTATAGGTAATGGAAGAGAGAATGGAAACTACTATAGTATATTAGGATTCTATTGGGATAATGGAAAAGGAAATGGAAACTACTATATCATAATAGGGTTTAGGTTTTAGGGTTGTTTGGGTATTGGGGGCTGCGGCTGCAGTTCTGCGGTAAGGTTGGCAATCTCAATGCATCTTCCCGAGGCCCTAAACCCTAAACCGTGTCATCCTGGCAAGGTTGAGGAAAACTCACTGCAGCGGGTCCACTTCGGCGCAGCGATTTTGAAAGCCACCACCTCCGTGCCTGACCCTATGCATATGCCTGAACCCACACCTCACTAAAACCCCTATATAACCCCAGTGTCAATTCCGTGTTGCATGTTATTGTCCATTTGATTCTCCATGACTTGTATCATATACCTGAACCCACACCTCTTTAAATCCCTATAAAACACCCCTGGCCATTCCATTTTTGCATTTTACTTCCCACTTGATTCTCCATGACTTGCATCATATACTTGAACCCACACCTCATTAAAATCTCTATATAACGCCAGTGGCCATTCCATTTTCTATTTTTTCCCACTTGATTCTCCATTATTTGTACCATATACCTGAACCCACACCTCATTAAAACCCGTGCCCTGCGCTTCAAGAATCTGGAATGCAAACAACAAACCCCTAAATCCGCATTCAGCGGCTTGGGGTGGTGCTGCAGCCCTCATCGCCAGGACGAGGCCATGGGACGATCTTTGTAGTTTCCATGTAGCTATAATCTAAACTCCTTCAAGGGGATTCTATAGGGAGTACATAGGGGAGTATAATTGGGGGTTTATAAGACTAGGATGGATTTCCTGCGTACATCTTCATCATCATACCGTGGAGTTACGATTTGCGGCTGTTCCTTCCTGCGGCGCTTGTCAGCAAATAACTTGCGCAAGATCACTGGGCACCCTAAACGCTAAACCCTAGACTCTGGATCTGCATTTTGAGCTTGGGGCTGCAACTGTTGACCTTCGGCCACAAACCTCAAACTCAAATGCCCGTGTTTTCAGGCCTACTAAGCTGCCACCAGGAAACTGGCAACTCAACTTTGCAACTTGCACATCCTGCACTACAGCGCAAGCAAGCAAGAAAAAATCTGAGAAGACGAGGAGGTGAAGGGAGAGAGAGAGAGGCACAGGGGGTTGTGTAATCCCTATGTAATTCCCTAAACCCTAAACCCTAAACCCAAACCCCTAAATATTAACCGTATAATCCTTTAACAGCCACCGCGCAGCTTCTGCAAGGATCCTGGTTGGGGGAGACCTGCAACTTGGCGGCCCAGGATCGTCCAAACTTGGCTTGCAACGAGAGTTTAGGATTTCAGCTATAGTCTAAACCTAGTATCCCCCTTAATGAACCCTACAGTAGTCCCCTATACAATCCCCTATATAACCCCCCCTATATAACCCCCTTAAGGAGTTTAGAATATAGCTCATTTGCGCTCAGGGTTTAGGGTTCAGTGGTTAGGGCTCAGGACAGCAAGCACTGATTGTCCATTCCCTCCACAAGTAGAAGTTAGGGTTTAGGGTTTAGGGGTACGGCTTCACCCTGCCTTCAATCCGGGCGGGTCACTTCCTCAAACCTTTGATGTTGTAGGTATCCTTTAGGAGGACCCCCCA
>CAJNIZ010048270.1:29836-67836 GCA_905231905.1 Symbiodinium pilosum | reverse complement strand
AAACACCTAAACCCCTAAAACCCTTTGGGGGATCCCCGAACCGAGCCTGACCCGGCTTGAAGCTCACCGACGCCACAGGGCCCGCCGCTGCGAAAGCGGCACCTCCTTCCTTTCGGGTATAGGTCTCTTTAAAAGGGGTCATAGGGGTTCTATGGGGGTTATATNNATAGGGATGTGTAGGGTTTAGGGGCTTAGGGTTTTAGGGGTTAGGGTTTTAGGGTTTGGGGCTTTAGGGTTTGGGGGTTCGTGTTTAGGGTGTAGGGATTAGAGTTTCGGTTATAGGCTTTGGGGTTTAGGGTTTGGGGGGTTAGGCGTTCTGGGGCGGTTTATGGGGATATAGTGTTAGGGTTCGGGGCCTCGGGGTTTTGTTTTCGGATTTGTGGGGGTTCTATGGGCTCATATAGGAATGTTTATGGGTTTTGTGAGGGCGCTTGAGGGTAACATCATTCCTTTAAGCCTTTTGGGAGTTGGGGTTCCAGGTTTAGAGTGTGGGGTTCAAGGTTTAGGGTTCGGGAGTTGGGGCTCGTAAGGGCCGTTTACATTCGTATACGGATATCTCGTACATTGGGATTTGTTGGGCTACATAGGTTGTATGAAGATAACACTCTAATCCCAATACATATATATGTATATATGTATCTATCTGCTTGTATACATATTGGTGTACATATATAGATCACCCCTATGGACCCCAACTACTAAAAAGTAAAGGGAGGGTTCGGGCTTAGGGTTTAGAGCTCAAGGTCTGGGACGATTCATCCCAGGGTTCAGGGGCCTCTTACAGGGGTGTAGGGGGGAGGAAGGGTTTAGGGTTTAGGGTTTAGGGTTTAGGGAGAGGGTCGGGCCGAATGTGGTCGCATATATAGGGTTTAGGGTTTAGGGCTTGGGGTGTGAGGCTTAGGGTATAGGGGTTATATAGCGGATATACAGGGGACATATAGGGGTTACATAGGGATGATAGGAAACAACATGGAAATTACTATTTAGGGTGTAGGGTTTAGGGGTTCGGGGTGTGAGGGTTTAGGGTTTACAGCTTCCTAAACCCTAAGCCCTGAACCCTCCGTTTACCTTTTTAGGAGTTGGGGTTTATAGGGGTGATCTATATATATATATATGGATCTTCGTGCAGGGTTATACGTTCTATACAGGAACACATAGAAGTTGCGCAGGGATACATGTAAAATCGCGGCTTAGGGTTTCGGGGTTCTGCGGGGTGGGAGGATGTCGTACCAGATTCCCCAGTTACCCTGAACCCTAAACGCAAAAAATCAAACCGCGGATGTGCGTCCTATTCGTGGACATTTAGGCGATATAGAACCTACTTGAAGTTCAAGCTCTTGAGCTTTTGGAGTTGAGGGTCTAGGGATTAAGGTTTAGGGATAGAGGGTTGTATAGGCTTTTATTGGGGTATGTTGGGATTGGGCTTAGGGTTTCAGGGAGTTGCTGCTATGGAACTGAAACGAAATTACTATGAGAACTAGACCCTGAACCCTGCTCCCCATTCTTTACGATATAGCTATATTCTGGTAACTTAAAGGAACTGAGCAGCCACCCAGTTTTTGGATTATAGGTTCTTATGCAGTTTAGTGCGCTGGAACACGTCCTAAAGGGAAGGAATCAGACAGTCCCCATTAGGGCTTAGGGGTTAACCCTAAACCCTAAACCCTAAACCCGTAGGGATTCGTGTTTCAGACTTGGAGTTCAAGGTCCAGGCTTTAGGGATTACCTGGACCCCAAAAGTATGTAAAATAATGGCCTTTATGGCTATTCTTATGGGTTTAGGGCTATTATTTTGCATACTTTTGGGCTTTAGGGATGAAGGTTTGATGTTTAAGTTTATGAGTTGAGGGTTTACTTGTTGCCTACAGTTTGCTTGCAAATACCCCTGTGGTTAAAGGTATAACCCATAAAGCTATATATAAAAGTGTGGGCGATTGGGGTTACAAGTAGCGTTTAAGATGCAGATTTTAGGGGTCTGAATGCCGGATCCGGCCTTAGAATTTAAGATTTACAGAAAGAGGATTTTGGTGCTTTGTTGGCCAACCTCTGGGGCGGGAAAAAGGTTTCGAACATGTTCAGGAAGTTCTATCGGGTCATCTTCAATATGGGGGTGTATAGGGGTTCTGTAGGGGTTATATGGGGGTCTTTGAGGGTTTACAGGTCGGAACGCGCGCCGGAGTGCTTTTAGAACCAGCGCGCCCCCTCCATGAGACACCCTAGACCCTAAACGCTTAAACACCAGACCCCAAACCCTGCACCCTAAACCCTAGACCCTGAACCCAAGAACCTAGACCCTAAACCCTTCCCCTAGCAAAGGCCTGGTTTGCAGCGGCGAGCATATCGCCTCAACCAAGAAACAGGCTTGCGGCCATACAGAGCTAGAGTCTAAAACTGCTAAAAGGGGTCATAAAAGGGAATTATCATCAGGTTTAAGGTTGAAGGTTCAGGGCGTAAGGCTCGAAATTCATTCAATGGAGGTTATATAGGGGTTTATATAGGGACTACTATAGGACTTCTGAAAGGGGGTGCTAGAAGTTTAGACTACGACTCATATTAACCCCCCCCAAATGAATGGAGATTATTCAGGGACTATACAGGGACGAAATTGGGATATATCAGACCAATATTCAAAAAACAAATGGACAAGACCATGGAACATCAAACGGAAACTAGGGCTATCAAGTTGGGGTATGTGGGAGTTTCGGTTGCCACTTTGCCGTCTCGTTGTGACGAACTGAAAGTGAACGCAAGAAGATGCATGTTTGGACTGGGGTATGATTCGGCGTATTTTTCGGCTTTCTGTTTCACAGTATGGTAGTATGGTTCAAGGTAGATTCGGCTATGTGTTGTATTGTGGGGTATGTGTCTGAGTATGTATCGACGTATGTATCGGGGTATGTAGTATGGCAAACATGCGCCCTTACATGAATTCCTGACACTCCAATTTTGGAAGCAGCCATACACTCACTCTCTCTCTCTCTCTCTTTCTTTCCTTCTTTCTCTGTATCTATCTATAAATATATATACATTGGTACCCACCTCTATATATGTATCTATGTATAGATACCTTTTACCCTGAAAACAATGGATCTTTGGGGTGGGGGGGGGTTGCATATATATATATATGCCCTAAACCCCAAGCCCTAAACCCTATATATATATATACATGTACAAATGTAGTTGTAGTACTCGGGGGGGCGGAGGTTTATGGTTCAGGCAGGGGATGAAGATAAACTACCGCTTGGGGTTGGGTCGGGTGAGGTCCAGAAAACTTGCTGAGGCTCGGGGGGGTTTAGGGTGTAAGGTTTATTAGGGTTTTATGGATGAACCCTGGAACCTCCCCAGACCATCCAATTCAATGTAGTACCTTTTTGGTACTCCTAATTACTAAGAGTCCTGACCAAAAAACCATACCAAACCCGAAAAGGAGCTACGTTGGAGGGTCCAGGTAACCGCTTAGGGTTTGAGATTTAGGGTCTACGTTCCCACAAGCTCCCTTAGAGTTGCTGCTACGCATACTACTTCGAATGTTAACGACCAGAGAACACTCGTGAGCGCCGTATCCTATACCCACGTAACATAAACGCTGTTCCCCTAGGAAATGAAGCCTGAAACCCAAATTTCAAAGCCAACGGAAACCTGCATCCCAAACCGTGCACCACGAACCCTAAGCCAACAATCCCTTGTCATCAATTGTAGATTCCATTTCGTGGGCAGAACCCCAGAGTCTAAACCCTCCACAGGTAACCTCCACATTGTGATCCCAAGCCTCTCCAAAGAACTTAGAGTACTACGCAGATTTTTCCTTTGCTTCTCCATGATTCTGGGTTGAAAGCCCCCCCCCCCCTAAGCCGTAAGCTCCGAACCCTAAACCGCCAGCATAGTAAGTCGCCTGTCTGAAGCACATTGGTCAGCTGCCACGTCTCAACGCAAGACTCGCTCTCTGCGACCTCACACGCTTCAGGTCATCTTGAGTAAGGGTTTTAGATGATACAAGGTTATACAGGGTTATTTAGGGATATGTAGAGATATAACGGGATATGGAGGGTTTAGGAACTGCGGTTTGGGGCTTAGGATTTAAAGTTTTGGGTTTAGGGTTTGCTCATTTTCCACGAACCTTAGACGAAGCATGACGAAGCAGGGGCCCTTAGTCGAAGATATGGGGAGGCGTCCCAGACAAAATTAGACGAAGGCCCCCCGCTATTACTTCCTTTGCTCTGTTCCCCGTGGTTTGCCCATGATTAGAGGAATCATGAGAGGTGTTCCGCAGGGATATAGGTATAATCTATATGTAACCCTCTCCTAAGTCCGAGGTTCTAAGCCCTACATCGTGCAGTCCAAACCCATTGCTAAATCTAATCAAGCAAAACCCTAAAAGGCTTTAGACGATTTGGGTCTTTTAACGCTCGGATGACAGGTCTTCGGCAGGCCTTAGCCCGTGAACCCTCAAGACACGTACCAGGAGCGGCCTCACGCAAATCTTGAAGCTCCAGATCCTGTCCATGGCAGATCTGCCCTGACTATGCCTCCCTATCCTAAGCCCAAAGCTCGGAACCCTAAACACAAGAAAAAGCCCCAAGCCTAAAGCTGCACGCCCCGAACCCTAGACCGTAAACCCGAAACCCTATACATCCCTATACACCCCTTTAAAAACTCAAATACCTTCTGTAAAGGAAGCCCCTAAACCTGGAAAAGCTCGCTCTGTACTCTCTTTGCCGCCTTGTAGGCCACGAGCTCGTAGAAGTTGAGCACGCGGTATCCTCACAGGAACCCGTAAACCCCTAAACCCTAAACCGTAAGCCCCTAAACCCTAAACCCCTAAACCCTTAAACCCTTAAACCCCTAAACCCCTAACCCTAAACCCCTAAACCCTAAACCCATCACGGGAGCAGCAGGGGCAGCACCCAAAGAGGCCACGCACCTATATGATGTGTACTTGAAGCTCGAAGCGCTTGCTGAGAGAGCATATCCCAGACCCCCTAAAGGATCCAACAAATGGAACCCCCCCAATATGAACCCATTACTACATTGGGGAAACTATGGGATTATTAGAGGGTTCCATTTTTTGGATCCTTCAGGGGGTCTGGGATAGGGATATATCCTAGTATCCCCCTCAAGTGATGGAGAATCAAATGGAAAACAACATGGAAAATGAAATGGAAACTGCTGCAAAAAAGGGTTGTGCAAGGATTGAAAAGGTTTATTGTCTAAATTCCTAGAATCCCCCTTACGAACCCCTAGAATAATCCCTATATATATTCTCCTATCTAACCGCCCTTTGGAAGTTTAGACTATGGCTCATATGAGTATGTTGAGGCCTAAGTATCTACATCTTGGTGGCCGGCCACCTTGGGGAAGTTTCGCCAAAAATCCAACATCATGTGATGCCAAACCCTGCCCAATGGGTTTAGGGGTTTGGGTAGGGTTGACGGCCGATCGCCTAGGCCACGCAAACTGATAGCCTAAACTCCCAGGTCCCTGCACTTACCTGTGCGTAGTTGCGATTAGGGGGCGGCGTGAGTTCTTATAGGAGTCCCTGAATTCCCCCGGGTATGGCCCCACTCCAATCCATGCCCCTATTCCCATTACAAGTAGCCGAAGTATTCTTGATCGCGCCGTACCGCGAGCTAGGGTTAAACCCTGGGTTCGTAGTCTATGATTTTGGCATGCGCGCAGCATTGTCAACAAAAGCCTCTCAACCCTTTCCCAGGTACTCCATATAAGCACGATCTATAGACATTTGGTCCCAATGTAGGTGCCTGGCCCCTATAAGAGTAAGCTAGTAAAATAAAGGACCAAAACCTTTAAGAATAGCCCCGGGAGGCCATCACTTTCGGTACTTCCGGGGTTCAGGTATTCTTGAATAATCGTAGCTCAAAAACTCCATGTAAGTACTAAGTCCCTAAGACTATAGACTTTTGGGCCCAATGTAGTTAGCATTCATAGTATAATCCTAAACCTTAAACCCATGTGATTTATAGTTAGTCTTAGCCCCGAGAGTCTCGACGCCTGGCAGTTGCACGTAAACATATCGGCCGGTTGCACGGTCACAGTCAATCCTGGGCGGAGGCGCAGGATTAAGTTTCCAAAGGCGAGTTACAACATAGGGTCATTAAAGGGGTTATATGGGAGTTTCCCCAAATCAGGGGTACCATTATTGAGGACTCTCGTATTTCGGGATCTTTTTTTAAGATCCCCCTATTTGGGGAAACTGTGATATGGAAATACATAAGGGTCGTAGAGGCATTCTATTTGAGCGTGAAGGGGCTTTTGGGGATCAGGGCCTGGAATGTGGAGACCCTAAAGCCTATGGGTTTTAGGCTGTAGGCCTGAGACCTTAGAATTACGTGGTTCGGGTTTAGGGTCTAGAGTTTAGGGTCAGGCTTTAGGGAATGGAATGGGACCTGCGAGGCTGAGGGTCTAGGGTTTAGGAAATGGAACAGAATGGGAACTGGGACTATTACATAGTGCTGAGGGCTTAGGGTTGTTTTGGGTTTTCAAGGTTTTGCCTTCACAAAACCGAGGGCCGCAGGGGTTTGAAGTCCTGTCGCAAAGGTCTATAGAAGGTTCCTCAGCCCCATGAACCCTTAACCCTGTAGTCCCCCTTAGGTAGATAGAATACAGGGATATACGGGGATCTTATTATAATATACCCAACGCCATATTCTATCTACTTCAGGGGGACCCTAAACCTCCCTAAACTTTAAACCCTAAGTTGCTGGACAACTCAATGCTACAAAAGCAGGCCAAGAATTGGATCGGGCTTACTTGCGATTTTTTAAAAAGAGGGTTCTCTAGGATATGTGCGTATATACAAGTCACCTATATATATACACACATGTAGGGTCCCTTTGTGTTTCTTTAAACGGGCTATATAGGGGCATCTAACCATTATATAGGGATGTAGGATTTTAGGGTGCAGGGATATTACCCCAACAGTGGAGAGTCAAATGGAAAAGAACATGGAAGACTAAATGGAGGCATAAAGCCTAAACCCTTGATGTAGTGGCTTGCTATGAATAGATAGGGCAGGGGGTAAAAACTAGCGACATCACTATGAGCTCTCTTTAGGATTTAGGGTTAGGATACCCAATGCAATGTTGATGAAAGGAATTTAGGGTCATGATATTGGTATTTATTCAAGGTCCTACCATATGGCATACACCGCTCGAATATGGAGTGTTGACCTCGATTCCCAACAGGGTCTGGACACACCTGAATTTGTACCGAACCCCCTAATAGTCTGGATACATAGCTTGAAGATCAATTACTGTGAGTGAGTAGGCAATGAGGAAATACATTATACAGGGAATACATGAGCTATAGTCTAAACTCCTAACCCCAAAAAGTAGTCCCCTATATAATCCCCTGTGTAACCCCCTCTCAGGAGTTTAGATTAGTGCTCATGTAAACCAAGATCAGTTGCCCGCAATATTAGGTCAGCCCACAATAGAGTGTCGTGCACACGCGGGAATACATGAGCTATAGTCTAAACTCCTAACCCCAAAAAGTAGTCCCCTATGTAATCCACTGTGTAACCCCCTTTCAGGAGTTTAGATTAGTGCTCATGTAAACCAAGATAAATTGCCCGCAATATGAGGTCAGCCCACAATAGAGTGTCGTGCACACGCAGTGCTGAACCCCAAAGCTCGGTCTGAGATTACGCAGCTTCAGATACCGACATTCTGCGAAAGGAATCCTTTCTGAAAAATACAGTCCCCCTTACGTAGATGGGGGTATACATAGGGATTATGGAAAAGGAAACAAAATGGAAACAACTATATTATAATAGGGTATCTATTGGGGTTAGGAGGACTATACTATTACTCTGCGGCACCAAGGCATTGGGGAAACCCCATTACAGGTTTTGGGTCTAGGTCTCTGTTTGAAGGCCTATAAACCCTTTCGACGCAGGAGCCCTAATGATTGGAATCGAGTTCTGGGTACATTCTACTACAACTATATGCGGGTTACTAGGATCATGATATTAGTCATTCAAGCCGATTTAGTCTTCTTCAGTAACCTCAGGTTCCATGTAGATATGGGGGTATGACTTTTGAGCGCAATGTAGATATTATCGGTAGCCTTCGAGCCCCTAATACTATATAGGGGCCTCAAATAAGTACCCCTTATTTGGGGAACCTCAAAATACGACCTACACCATATTCCGTCCCTTGCTTCAAACCCTAAAACCTAAACCCTCAACCCTTACCCCTGAAGCCTAAACACTCAACCCCAAATCCTGAAGCCTAAGCCGTTAATCCTACACCCTGAAACCCAATTTTCAGACCCGGCTCTCGAACCATTTATCTGCACCTGGCTCTTTCAGCGTGCCTGAGCAGCTGCGGCACCATGAGGGATTCTAATACCACTGGCAGAGTGGAAAAGAAAATGGAAACCTTAAACCCTGTAAGTCCTAAACCCGAAACCCCTAAATCCTACACTAAACTAAAGCCTAAACTCTAAATCCTATTTAGGGTTTAGAGTGTTCCTGGGTGGCTGTAGCTAGGGCTTCGGATGGTTTAGGTTTCCCATGGGAGGTTTAAGGAGTAGTTTTAGCTGTTAAAGGTTGGGGGCTTTAAAGGCATAGATACTGTCATATTCAGGCATGACCTTGTTCAGAGCGGCTGTTCACATGTACCACGAACCTCCAAGCAGGGTTCAGGGCCTACATTACCTGTCATCAAATGACGAGTAGCCGACCCTTAAGTTAGCGGCAACTTCCAGATACAAGTTCTCTCAGCACACTGGCTTGGGTAGATTCCTAGAGGACCCCCAAGACGGCGGGAGACCGCGGGTTTCTTCGGGGGTCTCTCCTATTTGCAGACTCATGTACAAAACTTGAAAGACCGGACCCTAGACTCTCCTGAGGGTACACGTTAGGACATTGAAAAGTCATTACCTGCACACACAATCTCCAGTCATGAGAAACCCCCCTGGTACATCGCACATCATGTGCATCCTGATCTGGAATCATGGAAGCAACTGAACTAATCGTGCTTGTATAGGGGTTAGGTAGGGGCTCTATAGGGATTGTCTGGAGGCCCGGATTCGTAAAGACCCCAAACCCCAAACAATGGGAACTCACACATCATTTTGGGTTCTTGGACTACCCTAAACCCTAAACCCTAAACTCTGAGGGTTTTCTGCGGGGTCTAAGCTCTAAAGCCGCCACGTGGGATTTTAGGGCAAAGGCCCTAGGCCCAAAACCTTAAAATCCCGAACCAAGTCCCTAGGACGCAGCAGAGCATTTAGGTACATATATGAAGTGATGGCCTGAAAATGGGAACTGAGCGGTTTGGGGATTTCACTCTAAGGCTTAGAGTTTAGGATTTAGGGGTGTAAGGCATCTGACTTCGCATTGAAGCATAGGGCCGAATGACTTCTTCGTGCCCCTGACGCAACCAATGCAGACCGTATTGCCTATCTTTGTGTTTTCACCCTGTTTGAGGGGGTATAAAAGTTCCCCTAAGTAAGCTGGGACTAGACAGGCAGCCTGTCAATGGTAGTGTCCCAAAATAGCAGGACCTCAATATAGACCCCCAAATACCATAGCCCTTAGCGTGGGGACCCCTGTAAGTCTTGAAAGGTTCCCCTTCTTGGGGGAAACTCCCAATACCGTCGTTGTTTAGGCGAAGGCGCCGCACACGGTGCCCGAGCAGTTCTTGCCTGCAAGCGGAGGGTGCTTCTGACATCCGAGCTTACATGGTTCGGGTGACGATACAGGGCTCAGGGTTTAGCGTTTAGGGCTTAATTTTTAGGAGCTGGGGTTTAAGTTCTAGGCTTTAGGGCCGTAGGGGGCAAAGGCTATCAGAGACTACTATTGCGGATTCTACTACAGGTACTAGCCTAGCCTAACATTCCTAGCAGCAGAAATCTTTGCTTCGTAGCGGAAAGCCCGGAAATTGCTCTGAGTGAAGCCACAACTATCCATTCATATGGGCTCCTCCAAGAAACCTGGGCAGGCACCCTGTAGGGCCTGTCGGGATCAGGGTTTAAAGCTTAGGGTTTAGGGACACTCTAAACCCTTAAAGCCTAAACCCTAAACCCCAAACACTACACCCTAAACACCAAAACCCCAAACCCTAAATCCCTAAATCCCTGAACCCCATACTCCAAAATCCGCAGCATCTCATCCACCGACCTCGCCCCAAACCGATCTTGCAAAGGTATCCCAAACAAAACTAATCCGGAAAGCCCCAAAAAAGGCCCTGGAAACCCTAAACTCTAAGACTCAATCTAAACCCTACACCCTTTGAGAGCCTCTGCCTGCGCACGTGCTACAGGAACCCGGATAACTTACCAGTACCACCTTGAGGTCTATTTGAGGTACCTTTCTCTACTTGTACATGGAATCCAGGACCCCTGTCTCATTAATTGGCCGAGGATATCCATCAATTTCTCCGATCACACTCAGCTCTGTCCAACCCCCCGCCTCCCCTCCCCCACCCCATGCTTTTTTGGGGTTCCGGTTCTGGGCCTCCGCGGCCCTCCAGGCTCCAGAGGGGGAGGGTTAAAATGGTTTGCTTCCCAGAAGATGTTGAATGCAGGGCTTGGGGTGCTGGAGTACTGCTACATGCACCTACCAGTTTCAGATGCTGCTCTGCTGCCCCGACGCCTTGGCGGGCGCGTGCTAGCAAATGCCCTAAACCCTATGACTTCAAGAGCATCCCTTTCTGTCCGCAACCCTGAACCCTAGACCCAAAGCATCAACCCTATCTGCTGCTGGCAGTGTTCCGGCCAGCCTTCAGGTTTGTTGACATGACACGAGAACCCAAAACCTTGCTCCTACTGAAAGTCCTACTTGAAGGTTCATCGGGGTCTAGGGTCTAGGGTTCATTCACAGTTGTAGGAGAGCGATGCATCAGCTAGCTCTAGTTGTACTTGACCATGTTGTGTATCTTTGTCAATCGGCTTATAGCCCTGCTTGAACTGACCATAAACCTCTAGGTAGAATCGCTGCAAACCCGCCTGAAGGACAGGGCGCATCGCTCACCCCAACGACTCCGCCAAGGAGGGTGCAATGGAGCCCGGTGCTCTCATCAGAGAGTGCCTGGCTAAAAGGAGTCAGCAGTTTATGTTGCTTGTGTTCCACAGTTGCTGGACATTGGGTTAACAATTGGCGCATCTCTGTCTGAGCCAGAAGACAAAAATCACCAATATCATGTTGAGGTCTGGTTGAGGTACCCTATGCCATATGTGTAACAGGAAACTAGAACCACAACTGGACATTGTTCAGGCGCCCCTACGTTGCAATCCCGAAGAGCTCTGAAAACCCTGTGTAATCGCATGTGTCATTGCATTTTCCATGTGATTCTCCATTTCCGGAGGGCAAACCCCTACACCCTAAACGTTTTGTTGGGCTGTAGGGCCTTTCTTTCAACCGCTTCTTGCGTCAGTGGCTGTGAGTGGCTGAGTTAGGACTTTGGTGAGTTTGGCAGTTTAGGCTTCTGCAACGCGCAAACCCTAATATCTAAACCCTAATCCCTAAGCCCTAAACCCTAGTCCCCAAAATATAAGTCCTAATTCCTAGAACCTACACCCTAACCCCGAACAACTACACCGCTAATCCCTAAACCCTAAATACCCATATACGCACCGAATGCTAGAATAGGGTTAGGACTTTGAGCTCCAGGGTTTAAGTGTCTACTATTTGCTTAAGAACCCTTAAAACATGAACAATACTAATTGCATATTATACCCTTATAAGGAAGAACATTTTTCTTTCTTGGGTGGTTAGCAAGCAAATAGTAGGTTTTTCTTGCGCGGGTATAGCCTTTCCCTAAGCAATCCTTATGTAGTCCCCATATCATAATTTCCATATTGGTAGCTTCCAAAAAAGAGGAGACCTCAATATGGACCCGAAAATACTATAATCCTGATTCTTGGACCCCAAAGTTGTACGCCTAATTTTGGGAAAGCATGAGCATTGAACCCTATGTAACCCCTAGAACCCCCTCTAAATGTACGCATAATTTTGGGAAAACCCGTGGAACCCGTACATAGTCCTAGTTTCCATTTCATGTTCAATAGTTTTTTGCCATCTGGCTTTCCATCATTGGGAGGTAATATCCCAAACCCGAAACCCTAATCCCTAAACGCTACACCCTAAACCCGAAACTCCCCAAATCCTAAACCCTACACCCTAATCCCCCTAATCCCTAAACCGTGAATCCTAATCCCTAAGCCCTCAACCAACCCCAAAACCCCAATCCCTAAGCCCTTATCCCCAAACCCTACCCTCAAACTGAGCAAATCACCCCAGGCCTCGCAGCCTTCCGGGTCGCTGAGGATACGAATCCTCGCGGGCTGAATCAAGGCTTGAGGTATAGGATTTGGGGGTTTGGGGGTTTAGGGTTCAAGGGTTTGGGGGTTTAGGGTTTAGGGGGTTTAGGGGGTTAGGGCGCAGGGTTTAGGGGTTTAGGGATCAGGGGATTAAGGGTTTAGGGGTTTCGGGGTTCAGGGGCTTAGGGTTTACCTGAACCCCAAAACTATGTAGAATAATGGCCTTGGTGGCTATCTTAGAAGTGTTGTGCTATCATTTTACCTACTTTTCCGGGCTCAGGATGATATGAAACTGGGAGTAGGTAGGGTTCTTGGGCATTACGGTTTATTCGGGTGCCCTTGCAGGTATTGAGGTTCAGGCTAAAGTGTTTGGTTTTAGGATTGAGCGTTTAGGCTGTAGGGTTAGAGGATTTCTGGGGTGCATATGAGCCTGCAGTTGCGATTACAAGTAGGGCTGTTGCTAAGACCGGCTTCGGGTTTGGGGTTGCGAGATTTGGCTGCAGTTTTTTTCTTTTAAGTCTATGTCTTAGGGTTTGTAGACGCTTGAAAAATTGGAACACTTCCTTGAGGTATATCTTGCTATTTTATTCCCTCACTAGAGCAGGACTATTCAGCGATCATGCGTTTAGCCTACCTGGACCCCACAAGTACGCAAAATCATAGCCGGCCCAAAACCCCTAGGAATCACAAAATGCAATTCTTTTACATACTTTTGGGCGTTGAGGCAAGCCCAACACTCTTCATCGTGGGGTCTACGAGCGTCATCCCGACCGTATTGTCATAACAAAGAGTTTAGAGTCCAGGGTTTAGGATTCTGGGTTTAGGGAGCAAGTTCAAGGACAAGCGCACGTACCCTCTAACCCCTAAGTGCAGATTCATGCGACTTGGTGACTGCAAATAACTGCGCCTATAACCCCACTTATATTCAGGGTTATCTACGGAAGTCCGGCTTGGGGAACTATGAGTAGGGTTATGTGAAGCTTCAGACCCAAACCCACAAACGAAAACTCTGAAAACAAATCTGCATAAACCGAACACCTTGGATAAACAACTTAAACCCTGAAACTTAAACCGCAAACCATATAAACCTTAAGCTCTGCAAACCTTGAAATCCTAAACCCTAAAACTCAACCCCCCTAAAACCTTGAACCCCAAAGCCCATAAACCTGAATACCCTATAAAGCCCTAAGTCGTAAAACCTGAGCCGTAGCTGGAATATCCCTGCCTGTCAGGTTGAGATACAGGGGCCCAGGATGTATCCCCTTCCCTCTAATCTTAGGGTTTAGACTTAAGGGTTTAGGGCTGATGTGAAACCGCCCACCCCCTAATGTCAAGTAGTCCTAAGATGAATAATATACACAATGAGGGTTTACAGGACGGGGATTACAAACCCCTAAGCTAACTTGGTATTGTTCTCGGAACAATGGAATTCTATGCTTCCTTGGGTTCCGTGTTGCAGATTCAGTTTGTTTTTGTTTGAGTGACAGCAACACAGAAGTTTGCTAGCCTTGAAGGAGTTCTTCGTGAGTGTCATGCAGGAATACAAGCATAAACACACACAATCAATCAATCAATCAATCAATCAATCAATCAATCAATCAATCAATCATACATACATACATACATACATACAGACATACAGACATACATAGATAGATACACACATACATACAAACATACATACATCCATCCATCCATCCATGCATGCATGCATGCATGCATGCATACATACATACATACATACATACACACACACACATACACACACAGACATAGAGACACACAGGCATGAGGACATACACGTATACACATACATGCACACACAAATACATACATCCATGCATCCATACATACATACATACCTACTTACGTACTTACGTATACACCCGCATGTGTGTATATGTGTGTATATATATATATGTATTATACTTGTGTGAAGTTGTGTATGTACGAAAGTATGCATAGATTTCCATGCATATGACACTTTGATGATTTCCCACAAGCCAAAACTGGCCCTAAACGCTAAACCCCGGAAACCCAAACCCCCTTTCCCTAAACCCTCAACCTGAATCCGCCGAGGGGCCACTTTGTCGACATCCCTGGCCACAGCGGCAGTGAGGCGACGGAGGGGCTCTCCAATTGAACCAAGGCCACAGCAACGATCCTTTCCAGAAAGCCCAATAGTCCACAATTACAGAATGTTGGGGGTTAAAATATATGCATATATGTATAGACATGTATAGACGACCCTAAACCCTAAACCCTATAGATGCAAGGTTTAGGTGGGATATGTAGCCACTTGCATGGACATACAACAGCACAAGGTTTCAGTCCGCAAGTTTAGGCCCGCGGCTCACCAAGGCCAAGGTTTTGTGTGCAAAAGAAGGTTTCCTACCCCAATGTAGGCGCCCTAGTTTAGGGTTCAGGGTCTAAGGATTAGGGTTTAGGGTCTCAGGACTAGGGTTTGGGGGGTTGTTGTTGCACCCAAGGTTGAGAGTCCATGTAGTTGTATGGTATATTCTGACGCACTTTGAAGCCTAAGTACACTCCATATGGCTACACGGATGCTTTGGGGCAAGGAAGAGTTTGAGACATGCCAATGTCACGATGTCGCGACCTGGCAGCCTAGGCATTGACCCACAGATACTTCAAGTACTCTCCTCCCCCTGAACCCACCCACCCTACTAACAAATACCCCCCCCCTTTATATGATGGTACTATATCCAGGTGTGTTTCTTGTTTCTTGGGGAGGGGATTTAGACCATGCTCCCTACATATTGATTCACTCTAAACTTATGACGTCAAGAGCCCTGTCCTGCGCACAGAAGGCTTGCAAGCAAGCATATGTAGAATGGGGACTGCCAAGGGCAACCCTGGATGGCCCTAAACCCTAACACTAAACCCAAAGCTCCAATGCATTCATATGGGAACCTCTTTGGCCCTATGAATATACTAGGTTGGGCCCCCACCCAGTAATAGTGAGCACAAGAGGTAATGGTAATTATATTAAGGTCCTCATATATGCCTAGTATACCACTATTAGTGGGTGGGGGCCCAGCCCAATGAATATACCATATGAACTATAGTCTAAACTCTTAGTATCCCCCTTAATAACCTCTATACTAGTCCCCTTTTTGGGCCCTCTGAATATACCATATACCTACACGAACGCTTTGGAACAACAACAACAACTGCGCGACCGCGCAGTTTGCCTTGAAGGTGACGAAGCGCATGTGCGCGGTGCGGCGGGTGACTACCTGCAATAGGGTTAAGGGTACTGCCCCCCCAGTAACAGTCTATATTAGGGGTCCTATTAAGGGCTATATGTAACCATATTATAATTGTTGTCCAGCTGTTACTGAGTGGGGGCAGTATCCAATGCAAGTGATCTGAGGAAAGCAGTCCCAAAGGGTTCAGGGCCATGTAGGGATAAAGTAAATACTAAGGAGACATATGGGGAGTTCTAGAGATATTCTTCCAGTAGTGGAGAATCAGCCGGGGAAGAAGATGGAACAGGAAACGGACACTGGGATCATGAGGTACCCAACGGGTCCATGTAGGAATATAGTCTGACATAATTTGTAATAGATACTACCCGTCCAAAGGAGCTCGCATATACCTACTTTGGGGTCCAGGCATATTCTCTTTACCTACGTGGAACCCCTAAACCCTAAACTCCTAAACCCGAAACTTCTAAACCCTACACCTTAAACCCCTCGACCCTAAAGCCTAAACCCTAAACTCTACACCCTAAACCCTAAACTCTAAACCCCAAAACCGCCTGTGTTAGAAGGAGAGCAGGCTTGCTCTGGCTACGCAAGGGCAGTGGGGTGATTCTGTTGGGCTCCCACACAATAAAAGTGGCAAATTACCAATATATGAACTATAATCTGAACTCCTAGTACCTCCCCCTTAATAACCACTATAATACTCCCCTACATAAGCCCTCTTTCAGGAGTTCGGATTATGCACATATAAGGACCTTAACATAAGTTCCTTCATTCCTTGTGCCCTTTTTGCATGTGGACTCTGAGCTGCCTGCCAAAAGCACCACGACTTAGGACTGCTGGCCGGGACACGACGATATTTCGAGCGACTTCGCTGGGCACACTTCAAACTGAAGCACAACTCGAAATTTAGATAAGACAAGCTGATGCCACTTCAGAATATGAGGCAAGTAGAGATGAAGAAGCTTCTGATCAAGGAGGATGCTTATACTGCAAAAGGAATGCAACATTTGAGCGTGGTCGATATAATTCTCAACCGCTTCGAATGTTATATCCTGACCCATGTTGACAGATTCGTCATCTGGCCAAGTGAAGAGAGGCACGTTACCGACCCAACTGAGTCCAACGTTAAGGTGCCACGGGATATGCGTGCTATAAGGTCGTTTCTATCTCATTTTCCATTTTCCCAATATTGCACCTATATACTATAGTAGTTTCCATCTTATTTTCTATCATCCCGAACCCTACGGGTGGGGGCTTAACATACGGTCTGATGATGGTGGCCTATTCTATCATCACTCGACGGAACAGACGCCAAACACGTCGTCTTCCTCACCCACACACCCCCCTACCCATAATCTTCCATACCGGTGTGTAGCCTCAAATCATGTGGAAGCGGGGTGGGAGCATCTACCTGACTAACAGAAGCGCGAAATGCCGCCCTTAGGATGCCAGACATCAAGTAGGATGGTTTCCAGATGATTTTCTGGACAGCAAGGCCTCCAGGACGTACTGCGGGTTCTGGGCCCAATCGTCCAGTGAGCCGTGCAACAGCATCGCAATGACTGCCAGACAGGGATTCCAGTACAGAAATGGCCAGAAAATACTCATGGTAACGGTACTAGGACCGGTAGTAATAAAGGTAACAATGACCATCAAAAACTTATTCGTTCTTAGTAGGGCATAAGGGAATATGTCCCTATGCCTCCCTACAAATATAACCCCCCAAAATACAACATTCCCCTATTCCGTACTACAAACAAGTAAGTAAAGACAGCATAATCGTAATAGTGATGCTAAGAGTGTGCCAGACATAGACTGAATGAACTTTGAGAGTGCAGCCTTTTTGGGGTTTAGGGTTTCTGGTTCAAGGTTTAAGAATGAAGAAATGGACAAAACAATGGAAACTACTTAGCCGGCCCTAAACCCTAAACCCTAATGAGCATGCATTCCTGCATTCCGTGCCCTAGACCCAAAACCCTAAACCCCAAATGAAAGGTAAGCGACTGGCAAACTCAGTGACGACCACTTACTTGCCTTCTCCTTTGGTGTCTGCGACGAAAATCGGGCTCTGCAACTTCTGGAGGAGCTCCGCCCTGTACATACGGGTTTAGGGCTTTGGGAAAATACAATGTATAGGTACTATACTCCCTTTTTTTGCTAATAACCAATAAGTTTAGGCTCGGTTAGGGAATGGGTCAAACGGAAAAGGTGTTGAACTATGATATGGGTACGTTGATGATCTTCGTAGTACAGCCTCTGGGGTTGCCGAAGCCCGGAGTTATTTTCCCTATAAAACGGACTGTAATATTTGAAGTTTATATTGTGGCCCCCTATTTATGGAAACGTTTGACACAATGGCCTGCTTGGTACGAGGGGGTGTGTCCGACAAACAGAAGGTAGTCCGCTTTGCACGGTGACTCACTGTGTGAAGGGTCCGTCCACCCATCCAGAATTTGTGTTTAGTTTTCTTTCCTTACACCTCTTGTGGACAAGAGATCTATCTGCATGCGACCGGCTCGTGTCGCCAGAACAGAACATAGGAAGGAGCCATTTTGCGAACATCTTCACAGAACTGCCTGGTGGCTTGGGCCAATCCTCCACCCAGGTTATCACAAGGGTCTGTTGTAGGTATATTAAGGCCATATTGATTCCGTAATTAGAGGGAATTGACCTAACTGTTACCTAACTAGCAGCATATTGGAGGGTAACCGTTTGAGAATTTGTTCTCGGAATTCCCAGAGACGACGCTTATCACAGTAGCAAGTGTTGTAAAAACTACTAAAGCCTGCTTTTCAAGTGACCATATCCCCATCACCTCTCCCTAAGGTTTGCCACGCCACGGCCGTTGACCCCACAGGCCTAGGGTCTTTGGATTGCTATAGAGAATAGTTCGTACTCTTAGGGGTGGAGGATGTTTTGTATCATCCAGACGTCCGAAGCATCCACAATAATACGCATTCATTTTCGTGTCCAAGGCGACTATGATAGGTATTTTGAAGGTCAAGACAACACATGACATGCATGTCAATGCTATGAATAACCCCCCACCCCATGAATAAATATCCCCTCTCATAACAAGCCCCACGCAACCCCTCACATCCTAACATTCTTAGGGGGTATTGTTAAGGGGAAGGGATTAGAGATTAGTAGCCGGTTCTGAGCTAAGCTGGCGGCGGGAGATTGCGGGATTCCCGGAAAGCCTTCGGAGATTGAGGCTTTGGGGTTCTTGGAGGGCCTGGGCTTCATGAAGAGTGGGGTTTGGAGGCTGGATATGTTTTTGGGATGATTCAACAGAAGAAGGGAGGAACCCTCCATGTGTAGGTAAGGCATGGTAAGGAAAAGCCCTGCTTGTGACAAGGCAATCTCCTATAGCCACCTATACCACGGATTATAGGTTACAGGAATGCTTTGAAAATATCTACCTGGTTCCATTTCCAAAATCAATGCCAGTTCTTTTTTAAGGTGTTAAGCGGGAAATCCTGAAGCCGAAGCCTTAAACCGTGTGAGCTGCCGCAAAAACATCCAAAAACCTTGCTGCATGAAGAACGGTCAAGTGCAGGTTGGACAAAACTGGCACACGCAGGGAGACTCTTAAAAGCCACCTGACAATTGTTTATCAAGGACTCATAACCGTAACGTGCAAGCCTGTAGCAAATTCAACTAGGTTCCGCCCACCACAGCGGATACTTAACAGTACTTGGACATAAAACCCAGTCTACATCTTGTGAAGTTCGATCAGGACACTGCCCATATCTAAAGGTCCTTAACCCTATGTACGAGCCAATTAGGCCAGACCAAATTCCATCCATGCTTCGAAAGTCCACAAATCTATAAGCAACATAGTGTAAACTGATCAAGTACAATTAGCGATATGGTATAACGAGAATGATAGGAACGGTGCCACTGTTTGGGGGAAGAAATTGTAGTAATGTAGTAGATTCAAGAAATGCGCTCACGGAAGCCAGGCTGGGTTCCTGCTGGGCGGAGGGACACGGTTCCCTTGTACTCTCTTCCCCAATAACCAGGGCTAAACAAGTTTAAACTTTACTATAGAGACCCAAGAAGGATGCCCAAAAAGGTTAAGGCGGCTCGTTGTCCGCTGAACGTCCCCAGCATGTTTGCGCAGGACGTTCTATGCATCGTGCACTATCTAAACACTCCAATCCCTCAACTCGGCCAAAAAGGTTTAAAGTTCTTCTATTGACTAAGTAAGTATATGTTTGTTTGTGTATGGCCCATTAAACATATCTACATATCCACCCCCCTTGAGATCCACCGTTTCGAAGGCTTGAACTACGACATCACGCGCTAATTGCTGGAGGTTACTGGCAAACTTAGGAACACGACACTTCTTCAAGCAAAAACCAGAAAATGAGGATCTCTATCTAACTGATGACTTACATGACGAAACTACCAGCAAGGACCCCGCAAGTCCTTGTAAGTCTTGCGTTTCCCAATCAAAGCGTTACAGCCCTAAACTTTAAACCGTCTCTACCTACTCATATCTAGACGTTGATGGAGGCGTGATTCAATACTTAGCTACATCGATGTTTGGAGTTGTTTTTGTCGTGCCACGAGCCAAAATGCCCAGGACTCTGGATTCTTGATTCCTGGTTCCTGCGGCCCATTTGCATGTAAATCTGCATCTGGTACTTCGATTTAAATGCAGCCAGGCACCAGAAACCAACACCCAAGATGCCTTGAACTCTCCCCGTTCGTGATTCCTTGAGCTCCTTGAAAGCAAATGTAAATGCAAATGGGCCCCAGAAACCAAGAACCAAGAGTCCTGGGCTTCGTGGTTCTTGGTTCCTGGGGCCTGGATGCACTGGAATTATGCAAGTGAAATGCAGATTTACACACACACGGGCGCCAGGAAGCAAGAACCAAGTCGTGGGCATTTTGGTTCTTGGGGCCTGGCTGCATTTAGGATAATCTTTAAATGCAGATTCACATGCATATGGGCCGCTGAAACGAAGAACCAAGAATCAATTGTCTGGGCCAGCTGGCTGCGTTAAAGTTAGGTTATTCAATGTGGAATATGCAGATTTAAATGCGCAGAGCCTGGAGAAGATGGCTTACGGTCACATGCACATGGTGTATTGGATGAGAACAAGATGGATCTTTGGTGGAGGACCATGTCTATATGTATATATATATATGTATAATCGACACATATACACTAGTAATAAACATAATCACAAGACTCAAGATAATACGAATAAGTTTCCATGTTTATAGAAAGGCTCTAGTCTAGGGTTTTCAACATGAGGGGTTCCTGTACCGTGCCCCGATGATAAGGGTAGGGGTATTTGGGAATCTAAAGGAGTCTCGTTCATTAACCCTTTAACCCAAAACCCTAAACCCTAAACCCAAAACCCAAAACCCTAAACCCTTAAACCCTAAACCCAAAACCCTAAACCCTTAAACCCCAAAAAGCCTAAAGACCTAAGCCGCTTGGACTAGGAGAGACCACGATACAGCCGCCATTTCATCCGAGTAGCCTACAAGTACATGGGGGATTGTCAAAATTATGGTCCCTTTTTGGGTCCCCTAAATTAGGCCCCGTAGTAGGCCCCGTATTATAATAGGGACCCCAAAAGGGACCATAATTTTGACAATCTCCCACATGCGAATGCACTGTACTAGGCTTGATTGGTTGCCTCTGGAAACCGCACGGATCGTTGCACCTTGAGCACCCTTCTTTTGAAATATGGGAGAACCCAGAAAGTTACAAAGTGCGTAAGATGAGCTGAAGCCTAAACTCCTTAAAGCGGGTTCTATAGGGGATACTTTAGGGGAACATTATAGGAGTGATTAAGGGGGATACTTGGAGTTTTCCCCAGGCCCCGATAGTCCCACCAACCCACCCAGGAGCGGCCTCTTCCGCTGTAATGTCAGACTCGCTGTCCTGGCACAGCAGTGCTTGCCTGGACCCTCAAACGTAGCTCTTTTTCCTGGCTGCTGAGTTGCCTGGCGTTAAAAAGTTATAGTCCCCCTGAAGTAAATAGAATATCGGGCGTATGGCGATCTTATTATGATATACCCAAAGCTATATTCTATCTACTTAAGGGGGACTATAACACTACTACAACCTTCTAAAGAAAATCGGGTGACGGCTTTCTCGTCATGCGCCGCACTAGGAAACTGCGAAACTTACCACATCACATTGGCAGCTCTGGGGCATTGCTTGACTTAGCTGACCCCGGCTCCGCCATCCAAAACCAATCTCAGATCACAAAAGGCGCTTTCCCATGATAGGAATAACGTACGTTGTGTATGGAGGCGTGTGATTTTATGGAAGGGGGACCCCAATCTTCGGCAGAAGCTTTATGTTCTGATAGTCTTTGAAGAGGTTCGGCGTTCTCTGATGCGCACCAGCGCGTCGCACCTCTTCAAACGTGGCCAGGACTAGCGTGTACCTCGTCGCAACGCACTGCTCAGAATTGCCAACGTGTTGCCGAGACTTGTGCTGAAACCACTCGTCCTGAAGCTTTTTGAGAAAATGAGTTGACCGTGAGGCCTGCCCATTCGAAGTGCTGAGAGGCTGATAGAAACGACGAAGCTAACACTGGTCAAGTCCACTACAGCTACTATGACCTGCAAAAGTTTGGGCGGTTGAATGTTTCAGGATCAGAGCCTGTCTGCTGGTATCAGGCTGCCCAGTGCGTCCAGCTTGTCTTATCAACCCGGCAGTCAGCATCATCAGCATCAGCCTCATCCTGTTCTTCCTACCGGCCAGGCAGGGCAGCATGATGAGGATCAGCCGCGCCCCTTTCTTTCCTACCAGCCAAGCAGCCCAGCATATCAGCATCAGGGGCGTTTTTCGGTCTTGGTTGGCCGTCGGGCGTTGTGAGCATCAGCCGTATCCTGTCATTGTTATAGCGGCCAGTCAGGCCAGCATCATGACAAGCAGCCACGTCCTGTTTGCAGCCAGGCGCGCCAGCATCATGAGCATCAGCTGCGTCCTGGTTTTTCCTACCGGCCGGGCAGGCCAGCGTCATGATGAGGACGTTCGCCAGTTTTGCATCTCCGCTGTTGCAGCTGTCCCTGCAATCACGGTAGGTGTCTCTAGCCAGGTTCACACACCAGACAAGCAGCACAATGGATTTCACCCTGTTCAATTTCAAGCTGACAGAACAAGATACAACCCAAAAAGCTTGCCGGGCACTTTGCTGGCGTTGCTAGGTAAGCTGCGTAGACCGCCTGCAAGCCAAGTGAACAGTACTAATAACCAAAATACTAACGATGGTAATATTAGTCATAGTAATAAGAATCATTCTTAATTAAAAACAGTACTCATGATAAACATATTTGTAATATTAATCATAGTAATAATAATCATTCTTGATCACCAGTTATGGGAAAGAACGCCAAGGCTTGCCACAGGAGCCGCTATTGTCGATCAATGGTTTACAATACGTGACGCAATGCGGGCCGCACCACACCTCGGACATATCACGAAATGGCCCGTGGCGTGCAATCTACCTGTCGTGCCATGCATAGGTCAATACATCAAAACCAGGAGCGTGGCCAAGAAGATGGAAACAGCTATGGCTGCTCGCACCATGCTGCGCTGAGCTCGGCATGGATGGGATTTGAACGTTTAAACTCTAAACCCTTAAACCCCTGAGCCCCTAAACCCTTTTTTTCTAAATCCTAAAATCCTAAACCTCAAACCCTTGAACCCTAAACCGCTTATTCGCGACAAGTCTAGGGCTTGCTTTGTGTGTAGATTTTTGGAAGCTGCGCTGGGATGAAGCTTGGAGGACATGCGGGCGCACAGACCTGAGGCCATGTCATTTCAGGGTCTGAGGGTTTAGGGGCTTAGGGTTGTTCATGTCCCAAAAACTATAACCCAAGTAATCCTTTCCCCCCAATATTGAATGGCTCCCCCTCCCAAGGTAAATATTCCCGCCCGTATTTAATATTAGGGGGGGATATTCATCGTACGACCCGAATATTAGGGGGGCAAATAAGATCATATTAAATTCATACAAAGTTCGATTAAATCTCATAAGAGATATTTATCGTACGACCCGAATATTAGGAGGGCAAACAGCCATACAAAATAGGTTTAAATGTCATATGATGCCTGATTCGGGACTATTTCAGACTAGGGCCTTATTAAGGACTATCTCAAATTAATTAGGGCCTTATTAAGGACTATTTCAAATTAATTACTTATCAGGGACTATTTCACACTAATTAGGGCCTTATTAGGGACTTTTTAAAATTAAGGCCTTATCAGGGATTTCAAATCAGGGCCTTATTAAGCAGTATTCAAATTAGAGCCTTATTAGGGACTAGTCCTTGGAATCTGTTGCTGGCGTTCGTCTGTATAAATTCCGTTATGAAGACCATTCAAAAACGATCAAAAGGTAGGAAATCAAGGAGATCCCTAATCCTTAAGCGTCGTGCCAAAAAACCCGCCCCCTAATTCAGAGGATCCGAGCCGCATGGCCCTTTTTGAAAATAGTCTTGGGGGCAGATTTCAGGATTTGGAATTTGGCCCTATTTTATACTAGGGGGGTGGGGTTTAATATTAGGGGGAAGGGAGTAGTAGTTTCAGTTTCCCTTTTCTATTTTCCCTATATGTAACCCCCTAAACCCTAAACTCAAGACCATCATCCCTACAATTAGTTTCCTTTTTTCTTTTCCACCATCCCTATATGGTAGCTTCCCAAAATAAGGGGAACCCATTATACCCCCCATATACATCCCCTAATATGCAGGTCTTTGGGCGGAAGATGCTGGAAGCTCTTAGCCTAGGGTTCCTTCGCAGGTCAAGTCTTGCCTATGGATTCCTGAAAATTCCTTAGAGTTTAGAGGTTTTTTGGTTCAGGGTTTAGGGTTTAAAGGTTTAAGGGTTTCAGGGTCTAAGGGGGTTTGGGGCTTAGAGTTGAATGTTTAAACAGTTTAAGGTTTTAGGTTTTTCTGCTTAGGGTTCCTGTGTTGGCATAGTCTGAAGACTGTACGGCAGATGATCTTAGCCAGCTTCGAGTCCTCACTTTTTCGGGAATGCAGCTGCAACCAGGTCACATGAGTAGCGCTTGTTTTTTCAGTAGCTGAACCATGCAAGATTATATTCCTCTTAAAAGATACCATTGCCAAAAAGGACGACCTTATTCTTACTATCGTTTCGGGGGTTATAGGATCCCCAATTAAAATTCCACTCACATGGTATCATGACCTGGGAGCCCGAAGCTTCAATAATAATAGTAATAGTAATAACGGTAATAACAGTAATAATACTAATAGTAATACTAATGGTAATCAGAATAGTAGTCTCAGGTGCGAGGCAAGTTCCAGCGAAACCAAGATCTGCACTTTGGAAGACTTGCTTCCAACTGGCCAGGGCAGCTAGGGTTCTGGGGATTAAAAGTTGTGAGCCCAGCCATTCTAAAGAATCACAACAGCTCCTAGTCTGAAGCACCTAAACCCTGAACCCTGAAGCTCGTTGTCAATACGCAGAAGCGCCATTCATCAGGACTCAAGGGCCTAAGTCTGTGCAAAAGGGGCTCATGTACCTATAGATTAGTATATAGTTATAAGGCAGCCCTCCTTGCCTTAGTACATACTTATCTCTACACATAGATATACACATACTATATCAGCCCTACAACCGCATATATACGAGCATGTATATATATATATACACACATATGGCGGTTGTTCAAAATTCCTTTCTGGAGTTCGGCCAACTTTCGCACATAAGTGCATTTCTTTAGCGTCCTGTTTCACGAAACTTTTGCAGAGCACATGTTCACACGTGGGTCAAGTTGGGGTGTCAAATTGGATGCCAACATGTGAAGGACCTGATTGAAGACTTGGGTCCTCATGTTTGAGTTTCCGGAGATTAGGGCCCTAAACCCTAAACCCTTAACCGCGTTCTCCAAGAAAGTAAAAAAAAAGTCATCCTCTAGCCTTCTTTCGCGAACCTTTCGCGAGGCCTTTTTTACCGTCTGCGAAATGGTCGCCCAAGTGTAAGCAGAAGACACGCACCTTTAGAACAGCTCTCATATAAAAACATGTAAATATAAGCATATGTATATATACACATATACATACTCTATCCCTACACAGCCCTCTGCAGAGAGACGTGCCAACACTTTTAGTACCCGGCGCACTCACGAATTGCGGGCTGCGCGCTCGCACGCGCCAACCGCAGCATTGAGGATTATCCTGGGCAACAACAACACTGCAAAGCCCCTAAACCCTAATCCTAAATCCTACACCCTAAACCCTCCACTCCTTTACACTGGTCCTTGAGGTGTTATGAGCATCATGGCAAGAATGCACGTTCCTTTCCCATACCTCTCTCCAAGGCTTCCGTAGCTGGCAGGGTTTGAGTTTGTTTTCGTTCAACCCTTCGGGTTTAAGGTTTCGGGTTTAGCGTTGAGGGTTGGCTCGTTTTTTTTCGGCTGCCTCGCTGCCAGGTGGGCAAGGCACAGGGGCCATCTGGCTCTACGTTTGGTTGAGGGTTTCGGGTTTAGGGAGGGTTTAGGGTTTCCCATATGCCAAAAGGTTCTCTAGCTGTATGGTATTTCACTTGGGCCCTCAAGTATGACTAGTCCTTACCCTAACCCCTAAACTATGCATATAGATTCAGAAGCTCAACCCTAAATAGTAGCTTCCATTTCATTTTCCATATGTTTGCATTTGATTCTCCATCAAATCCTCAGCCCTGAGCCCTAAACGATTGAGGAATGCCTCTCTTGGGTACTGCCCCCACCCAGTAACAGTCTATATTAGGGGTCCTAGTAAGGGCTACATATAACCATATTATATTTATTATCCAACTGTTACTGTGTGGGGGCAGTATCCCATGCCTCTCCGTTGAGTCAAGCCACTCATTTGGGGGCGGCCCATAGCGCATCAAATGCTTCAAGAGATGCAACGCATGCCTGGCCAGATGCCCCAAAGGGTTCATGTAAATATATAGGGTTCAGGGTTGATAAAAGATAATCAAATGGCAAAGAGCATGAACATGAAATTCCAACTGGGTTGACATGGGGTTGCGCATGCTGTGCAAAACATATATCTACATGCTTATGTATTTACTTATCCTTCCATGGGCCCTACACCACAGACCCTAAAGGCCTAATCCCCTGCAGAAGCCCTCTCCTAAGCCCTACACCCTAAAGCCCCAAAGCCCTGCAGAAGCTCTCTTAAACCCTAAGCCCTAAAGCACTGCAGAAGCCCACTGTTTTGGACACCTTGCCAGTTTGACTCTACAGATTCTCTCCTCTTTAGGAGGCTAGACTGCTGAACACTGAAAACAAAGAGATGTCAGCTACCCTCACCCCTATAATAAGGACCCCCATAAATATCATCTGACTAGAACACAGCCCCCTAGTTTAAGGGGTGGGGGGGAGAGGGGGAGATTGGTAACCAAATCCCTCTTGTTAATTGGAGCGCGTACAACCAACAACAGCTAAGCTACAAGGATTCAGAAACTTCATCTACAACACATTCCAGGTTATGGCAACTTATCTTGAGTTCCTTAACTACGCACCCTTGTTGTGTTTGCGTATCTTAAGTTCCCTCCCTAAACCCTGTATTCTAAATCCTAAAGCATACACCCAGTCCAGGCGCATCCATCTGCCAGCTTGGCCACATGTGTTGATGGCAGAACTCCAACCTCCCCCCAAAGGGCCCCATGTGATTAAGGGCTTAGGGGGCGTATAGTCTATCTTGCTGCGTGCCAGTATATATACACATATTTAAAAGGGGGCTTTAGGGTTTAGGGTGTAGCGTAGGTATATAGAATACGCAGTGGGCCAACAGGGGTTCCCACATAACTATTGCCAATGATGTAACCCAGAACCCCTGATTAATGAACTGGAGGGTTTTTTCATGTGTCTACATTACAATGTAGGTATGTGGACACTCTGGGCCCGTAGCGGACCAATGCGTGTGGATTCGGATAGAAGAGTCGCGACTACTCAAATGGTAGGTTGCAAGCAGTATTATGGCCCCTTGCATGGCCCTAGCATTCTAGAGACCAAGACAAGGACTTCAATCATGATTCTGTGTGAAGTTGCAGACGGCAAGCCTTTCTGAAGCGACGCCCTGTGAACGGCTGGAACAAGAAACGCTTGCTGCAACAAACTTGAAACTCTCTCTACCCTAGCCTGACAACCCTGAACCCCGAGTTCTCAACCTGTAGTCCGCCTTACGTAGATAGAATATGGGGTATATGAGGATCAAACTATAATATACCCAAAGCCATATTCTATCTTAAGGGACCCATTCCGTTAGGTGTAGAACTCAGGCCACGGAACCCACAAGGTCCACGCAGCCACTGGTTGCGATCACAAGCAGTTCCCTGGTCAGCCGGGCCGTGAGGGCAGGGGGAGGCATCATTTTCCACTGGACCTTTGAATTCTCGCAGATGAGCTGTGTTCTTCAAAAACGCGAGGTCTGTCAAACCATCTGATGAAATATGTAAGCATGTTAGACATGCCTCGATGGAGATGAAGAAGTGCCAGAATTAGATGACAATGTCAATAGCACCGAGGGAGAAAAACAAACACCCAAATGGATGCAAGTCACAAGACCTTCAATAGAATTCCTGATGAAAGTGCCCCCTACCGGCAAAGAACCATCATCATCATTATCATCACACAACCCAGACCCCTAAATTATCTGAAGCATGGAACCTCCTAATAACCCCCTATATTCCCCACTGTAGTTTGGGGGTCATGTTGAGGGGCTCCATTGTTTGGATTCTTTAGGGGGTTCTGGGAAGACCTAGGCATGAAATGCAAACACCACACTGGCTGTGCCAAAGTTATGAAAGTCGTGGGTGTAGGGTTACAGGTCAGCAGCAAGGTACACCTGCGTATAGACGCCCGATGACGTAGGTTCATACTCTTCATGCACACGCAACCCACAGACACACACGGACACTGCAGCGTTTATGCCAAGGGAGCATGCGGTTTACGTGCACTAATAGTCATGCTTGCAAAAGTAAACAAGGCCATCCTGCTTTGCGTCAAAATCCAGAATCCACACTATTCTATGAGCCGCAGATATTATGAGAAATGCCATGGAGGATCTCCGCGAAACCCATGCGATTGGCACTTAGAACTTAGAACCCTAAACCCTAAACCTTCAAGCGATGGTTGCTCCACCCATGCCTGCCTCAGGGCACTTTGCCAGCCGCCGTGCGCCGCCGCAGCCAGGCGAACGTTGAGGCTCACACTATCTGCCCGCAGTCTCCAAGCCTCTGGGTTTGGGGCTGCTTATGCCCCAAAGGATCCATGTAACTATATGGTATAGAGTATAGGGTTCAGGGTTCGGGCTCAGGGTTTCGGATGGAGGAAATCTTGCACCGCTGAAGATCCCCCATGTAATGTAATTCCTAGGGTATGATGTAAATAGTATATGGTAGTTTCCATACGTAGGGGGACCCCCCAAAAAGTACCCCTAATTTTCGGAAACTCTCGTATAGGGCTGTGCAGGATTTCCTCCATCCACAGTAGGCAGCTTTATGTCAGAGGCCTCAACTGCGCAGTCCTTACAACATGAGACGTTTACCATATTAGGGCTTATAACGGTTTAGGGATTAGGGTTTATAAGGGTCTAGGGCTTAGGGTCACCCATTTTGAGGTTTGTAGGGGGTTAGGGCTTAGGGTTTACCACATCATGGCTCATAGGGCCTTAGGGTTTAGGCTTGACCATATTAGGGTTTATAGGGGTTTAGGGTTTAGGGTTTACCATATTAGAGTTTATACTGGGGTTTTCAGTTTAGGGTCTAGGGCTGACCATATTAGGGTTTATAGGGGTTTAGGGGTTGACTTTGGGACACCCTGTTTTTGCTATGCTGGAGAACTAGGAAGATACTTCTTGCATTGTGGTGCCGTTTCAGGCTTCCGTTGGTATACTTCACATGTACTTGGTTCGAACTCATGGGATAGTTTCAACCTTCGGGGGTGGATCTAGATAAGGGTTACCAAAAACTGGGTTAGAGGATGCCTTTTCGGCAGTCCTTATGTTAAGACAAGGGTTTAGGGCTTTAGGATTAACATTACTTAAGGCTTATATTGTATCTTGAGATCTACATTGAGGTCCCCTAGACAGGAAATCCCGCGACCTATGACTTGTTCCAGAAGCCCTAAACCCTGGCGGCTTCAGGTATTCTATGTTGCTGGTCCCTCCCACATGTAGGAGGCTCCCCAAAATTAGGGGTACCTTTTCGGGAGTCCCAATAGTAAGGACAATCGTATTTTGGGGTCTATGTTGAGGTCTCGGGGGTAAGGGGCTCACACTTCTTAGCTCTGAGCGATGTCTGGGCTGATTGCCGCACAGCAGCAACCATGTCGTCAAGCAACTGAAGAGCAAACTCCCACTGACTGGCATCTGCAGTGGCAGTCATGACAAAGCTCCACAGCACCTTCGGTTTAGCGGGTATAGGATTTAGGGTGTTCCTGGACCCAAGGTTCTATAGAGATATAAGGACGTTACATGGGGCTGATACCTGGCTTTCTAGTATGGTGGTTACATACGAGACTGGAAAAAGAGGTTAACATGCAAGATTGGAGAGTTTCTACCTGGCGAAAGGGTGCTTGATCCCTTCCCTAAACACGAAACCCTAAACCCCAACTTCAACAAGGAGGAAGTGTATGTCTGAACCGATGTGCTGCGCCCTGGTCAAAGTAAACAAGCAAAAGGGTCCAGGGCTTAGGGTTTGCGGTTACCGTGGTCTTCCATACGCTGCCTCTCTGTGCTTGTTACAAGTATAGACAGGCAGCATATGAAAGACCACGGTTACCGTAAACCCTAAACGCTAGACCCTTAAACCCTACCCCTTCAAGCCCTTAACCCTTGAAGCCTAAACCCTTAAAACCTTGACCCTTGAACCCTAATCCCTTAAACCCTTCACCCTTGAACCCTATAGTTACCCTAAACCCTTAAGCCCTAAACCCTTAAAGCCTAAACCTTTGAACCCTAAACCCTACACCCTATGCCATGACTTCAATCCAACCGGGCCGCGCCATCAAGGCTGCCACGTTGCAGGCCTGAGGCTTTCGCAGAACCGCGGTATTACACGCTGTTATATAAGGTTTAGGGTTTCAAAGATATAGCACAAATCTTAGTATGAGTCGGAGTTTACGGTTTAGGGTCTACGGCTTATGTGGAGATTATGAAGGGATACGCTGTTTTGAGAAGCGCCCACCTCAAAGAAAAGATCTTCAGCTTCATGCGTCTCTCTACGCCGAAAAAACCCAGGGGGCTTCAGACGGGGTAAGCATATTACGAAAAACGCGTGTTTTCCATGATGCTAGGCATAAGAGCCTATAGATATCACCTGGAGATATTTTGGATTTACCGTACCTAGGGAAAGGATTCCAAGAATTTCCTGCCCCGACATGCTGCGCTCTTTGCACTGCTTGTTGGTGCAAACTTCAGTTCAGGCTATGCCCGCTCAACTGCAAACCCTGAGCCCTAAGCAATAGATCCCAAGAGTCGCCATCACATGTTCCCTTGAAAGGTGACAGTTCCACCGTCAACCCTGCATATCCCTATAAACTTCACGCTTCCCTTCCATGTGCCACGTCTTGTTTCATCTTGTTTTCTTCGGTTCCTTCCTGTACCACTAAACCCTAAACCCTAAAACCCTAAACCTTTAATCCTAAACCCTATAGCAGTTTCTATTTTCTTGTCCATTATCCCAAGAAATCCCCAATATAACCCGTATATAGCCACTATATAATCCTTATATAACCAATATAGACCCTAAACCCTGAACAGCCAGCAAGAAAAGCCAAAGGACTGAGATCCCGGAGGACAGCCAAGGCAAAGTTCCAGCGCCCAGCCGTCGCAAGGGCACCTTCTGCTTGGTTTCTGCTTGGAGGTGTGATAGGGTTTAGGGTTTAGGAGTGCTGATGTTGAGAGGTGTCTCTAGGGATGTTGAAGCCAAACTTGTTTTGTGGACTCTAGTCCTGCTCTTGACAGGCGTACTCAGGGGTGAAAAGTCGCATGCCTACTACGATTAGAGCATCAGTCCAGCACCAGCACTGCGCAACCGCCGCCGCCGTCACCACCAGCAGTCACCGCTACCACTTCCCTGTCAACGCCGCCACTGCCAGCGTCAGGACCAGCAAAAGACACTACCGACACCACCTGCGCTCGGCCCGCAGAACCATGCAGCCGCCCATATGGGCACCCGCGCCTGGCCTTACTATACTTAGCTGCGCGGGTGCACCCATACTTCAAACATTGCCCTAGGGCTCCAAGCATCCAAATACTGTAGTGCCTACATTGGCCCCAAATGTGTACAAACAACAGCTACATTGGGCTATTTGGGTCCCTAGACCCCCAAATTCTATAATCCTTATTATGGGGACACCCCGAAAAGTACCCCTAATCTTGGTAATTAGTATTTGCAAGCCCTAATCCCTACATACCCCCATATACCCCTATATAAGCTCTATGTAACCCCTATATCCCTTTAAAGGTATCCCTCCAAGGATTGTGCTTTGCAATGCGGCAGAGCCTGTCACCTCCGCATGTGCCACTGCGTCAACCCGCAGCCTGCCCAAGGCAAACTCTGCGTAGTCCCCCCTGGTTTAGGTTGGGTACTGCCCCCACCCAGTAACAGTCTATATTAGGGGTCCTATTAAGAGCTATGTATAACCATATTACAATTATTATCCAACTGTTACTGAGGAGGGGCAGTGCCCAAGGTTTAGGAGCCAGGGAAGTACGACATGCTCTCCTTTCCCCAAACCTGAAGAGAAACCAGCAACATAAGCCAGGCAACCTGCGGCTTCTTGCCTGGGATTTGAGGTTGTTGTGCTTCCTAAACCCCCCAAAATTAGGAAACAAATGGCCGAGAAGCCCAGAAAACAGCCCAGCAGAACAGTATGTTTCCTACTTTGGGGCTTTTGCGCCCAGGAATGTGGGGGTCCGGGCTAGGGTGTAAGGGGTTTAGGGTCCTGTGTCCGTCACACGTAGCAACCCAAGAGAGCCACACAACTTTAAATGGGGTTTACGTAAAGTCTAGGGCCTAGGGTTTAGGGTTGAGTCTAAAAAGATCCTTGTCATGATTTAAAAGCAAACTCACTAGATAGTCAAGAGGTACGAACCCATATCCTAAACCCTGCATGTTCACACCAAACACTATGTAAACCTACATAGGCCGTGAATGTTCCATCATTGGGGGGCTATCGGGCTCCCTGCGTGATGGCAATGGCCCTACAAACGCCTGTAGAAGTCTAAGCCGCAGACTCCAACATCCCATTCTAATTCTCTATGCCCCTGCAGTATCTTCATGTTCTCTAATTCTCTAGGCCTGAAGCCTAAACCCCTACGGTATCTTCATGCCTTTCACAGCAAACTGGGCTGTCGCAACGCTTTTGGGCATCGCAAGCCTCATCGGCCGGAGTGAGGCTGCCACTGCCGAAGCAAGCTGGGCAGATGAGCATTACTTACCGGCTTATAGGCCCCCTTAAGTAGATAGAATATATCTTGGGGTTCTATTGGGATAATGGAAAAGAAAATGGAAACTACTATTTGGGGGTTTAGGGTTTAGGCTTTAGGGTGGTTCTTAGTAGGGGATAAGGGCATAGAATGCCCATATAATGGTTTAGGTGCGGGGACTGTGTAGGGTGTAGGGGTGACCCCTATATACTATATTCCATTATTCCCTACGAAGAACCAGTAAGATGACATAGGAAGACCAAGGCGTGGTAACATGGGCATCGAGAAACACACGGCAACATGCAGAAACACATAGACGTGCATGAGACTGTATAGGAATGTGAAGACCTAGGCATAGAACGTCATAGGCAAATACAGTTGGAGGTTCAAGGGCACTTATATTTTACTTCTAAGTGTATTCAGGACCCATTTATTGCCATATTAGGGGTCTGAGGTGCGATGATTACCTTTAACTGTAAACCTCCAAGTCCACTTCTTCCTTGTAGGGAATTTCCCACTTTGTGTGAGATGTGCTGCTACTCCAACTCCTGATGGGAAAACAGGACTCCCCCAAGTGGAGCCCTCATCAAGTTCAGCTGAAGCTGAAGATAGCAGCATATAAAGCATTTCCAACCCTAATATAGACCCCAAAAATAATACAATCCTTATCATGGGGACTCCTACAAAAGTTACGCCCAATCTTGGGAAACGACCCTAGACCCTAAACCCTAGGCAAGCAAGGCTCCTTTAGCTCAGCTTGCGCCCCATGGCTTAGCAAGGTTTAGGGGTCATGCTAAGGGTTCTATGGGTCATGCTAAGGGTTCTATGTAGTTAGGTCATGAGTTCTATCCAGCCGTTAATGAGTGGGGGCGGTATCCAAAGTATGCACGCATCCATTGAGAGTAGTCAAGGAAAGGTCAACAAGACAACAAAAACATAGATAATCCTAGACGTCCTACATGAACTTAAAAACTAAGCTCCCATAATTCCCAAGGTATAATTTAGGAGGATCCCCCCACCCTGTAACAGTGGTATAATAGGAATATGAGAGGACCCTAATATAATCCTTATTATCCCTTATAGTCACTATTACTGGCTGCGGGGTCCGCATAAGGCAATGCACTAACCACTGAGCCTTGAACCCAAAACCAAATCCCTAAACCCCAATCCCAAAACCCTGAACTTCCTAAACCCTAAACATTAATCCCAAAACCCTAAACTTCCTAAACCCTAATCCCAAAACCTCATGTACTCAGTACATTGGGGTTGTGCAGGACTTTTAGTATCTGCCGGCCTCCCACTGGCTCCCGCTTTTGGCCGCTCCCAGTACCGAGTTCCATCCTTGGTTCGGAGAGCTTGTATTCCAAAATGAAAAGGGTTTAGGGGATTAGGGGATTAGGGGTTTAGGGTTTAGGATTCAGGGGTTTAGGGTTTAGGGAAATTAGGGTTAAGGGTTTAGGGATTAGGGTTTAGGGGTGTAGGGTTACCTAAGTAGCAATCTTAGAACTGTTCTACCCAAGAACAACCTTCCCACCCCCTGATAACAAAGGCCCCCCCCCATATAGTAACATACCAACAGAGTTGGCGCGGGAATACATACTTACGTACATACGTACATACGTACGTACATACATACGTACGTACATACGTACATACATACATACGTAGGTACGTACTTACATTTCATTACATTACATTACATTACATTGCACTGCATTGCATTACATTACAGTGAATAAATACATACATACATACATACATACCTACCTACATACATACCTACATACATACATACATACATACGTACGTACGTACGTACATACATACATACATACATACATACATACACATATACATTACACATACATGTACATGTACACATACATTTACATATGCATACACGAATACATATACGTATACATATACGTATGAATATACGTATAAATATACGTACACGTATATATATATATATATACACACACATATAGCTATGTGTATATATATATATATGTATATATATATAATGTACAGTTAATCACAGATTGTGGAGGTTTGTTAACCCTAAACCCTCAACAGTCTCAGCCTAAGGGTCGAATCAGATCCGGCGCCCCGCCAACGCCAAGCAGTTGAACAGGCCACTGCCAGCCGTGTCCAGCACCTTGGAAACCCTGAACCCTAAACCCTGAATTCTAAACCCTGAACCCTAAACCCTAAACCCCACACACTAAATCCTAAACCAAAAACTGCTGAAGCTCTAAAGCCTAAACCCTAACCACGATTCCGGGGACTGTCGGGTTCAGGTATGGATCCGTATGGCTGGATACTTTTGGCCGCGTCCTGATGGTCTCAGAAGCTCAGGTAAGGGGTTAGTGTTTTAGGGAGGGTTTGGGTTTTGGTTCGGGTTTAGGGTTTAGGGTTTGGGGCTTAGGGTCGAGGGTTTAGTTCCGGTTCAGGGACACTAGCATCGGACTCGGAGGCATGCATCAAGCGATTTCACGCCACTCTCTCAGCCATCACTCCATCCCCGCACTCCTAAGGGGGTCCGTGGAGCTGGTGTAAACTTGGGCCCTAAAGAAAATATAATGGAAGTCTTTTGGCCCCTAAATGTATTATATACACATATATATATATACACACCAAATAACTACATGGACCCTGTGGGACTCAGGCCTCCGTGAACACACTTCTACAACTACCCGTATGTGCACAGCAGCCGAAGAGGACAGTATTGGCGGAAATAGTGAAGCTGAAGAGGGGTAATATAGGGATAATATAGGATTATGTAGGGATAATGGAAAACAAAAAGGAAACTACTATAGTATATTGGGGTTTATGTAGGAGCATCACTATCACACATCAAGAGTCCGACATAATAAAGGCAAGCTGCACGACACAATTACCCAAGAACTCCTACAAAAATGGCCGAGCTTGCAGTTCATAATCCCTATAATTTCCATTCTATTTTCCATTTTCCCAATATAGCCCCAATATAACCCTAACAACATTACCCCACTCTACACCTCCTCGCAAGAAGAACCCGTGCTCGTACCGGCGGCGCGTCAGGGTCAAGCCGCGATTCCGAAGTTTGACCGCCCAGCACCCGCCACCAGTGAAGGTCTAGGGTTTAGGGTTTAGGGTCTAGGGTTCAGGGTCTAGGGTTTAGGGGTCCCCTGAATATCTCGCCGACTGATGCCACAGCACCCATCTCTGCCCAAAACCCTTACTTAACAGTACCACCTGGAATTTTCCTCCCAGGTACTGCGTCAGAGACTGAACCCACTGAGGAAGCATGAACTGCCTCGACCTCGGCTATCGTGTATCGATTCCTATGGCAGTCCATGGGTCCTCGGTGGCCTTGGTCTCTGCGTTTACCACGCCTTTGGAAATACACATGATGAAAGCCAACAACTCTTGCTTACATCACTTCGAATACGTAGCTATCGCAAATTCACCTGCTGCAGCTCCCGTCAGCCACAACGACCGCATGGAGATATGATGGTGAACGATATCATCAATGCAGGCGCAGCCATGGGTGCTCTGTTGTTGTTGTTGTTGTGGCATAGACGTAGTTCTCTGACCGCACTTCCCGTACATACCGGCGTAAGCGTTCCACTACAAAAGCGTTCAAGATGTGTGCATTTGATCACATGCACATGAGTTCATACGCCCATAAAGTGCTCGAAAACAGCTGACGTTGGGTTCGCTAGGCACAAGAACAACCCTAATATTGAATACTCCCATTACATAGTAGTATAATATCATAATCTATTGGGAGTATCTAATATTAGGTGGGGCAGGGGGTTATATAATCCCTATATTACCCCTATATAACCCCATGCCAAGAGCCTGGGCACAGTCCCGGATCACCTCGTTGCCGAATCGTGTGTCTGCTTGCAGGGACAGGTCCCTTAGCCGACCGAGGACCATCAGGGCCAAGGGCCAGTCTCCAGAACCTCATGTGGGAATTTCTCAAACTGGGGGGCCTGGGGCCCAGAAATATGAAAGGTTCAAGATGGGAAATACCCGTTTGGCTGCAACTCCCCAAAAAAGACTTTCTCCTTGCCTGTCTGAGCAGCCGAGCATGGCAGATTGGCCAACGATGTCTCTGCCTCAGTCAAGTACTTGGCTGCGGCAGACTCTACAAGTCTGCTTTTGAAGGGGTGCCGGCGTTTCTCCTTCTGTCTTCCTTTCTACCCCGGGGGCCAAATACCCGTTAATTAAGGAATACTCCTTAAACCATATTAGGGATCCAAGCATGATTTAAGGTATGTTCCTTATTCAAAGGATATTGGGCTTGCTGGGTAGCGAGCAGGGCTGAGCCCGTGTTGGCCTCCGGTCAATTGGTTTAGGGTTTAGGGGTTCAGGGCTAAGAGGCGCCTAAGGCTCTGACTTTCTCATAAACCGTATGCCTTTGCTGCATCTGCATCTTCTCCAAGAACGGTGATACCCATAATCCCCATAAACCTACTAGGTTCAACAGCTCCTTCGCGTTAGACCAGTGAAGCCATTAAACATAATTTCTGATAGGCCGGATGTGGCCTGCAGGCAAGCGCCAGGCCTTGATTGACGCAATGGATCCCTGTAGCAGTCCCTGCATAAAGGGGTTTGGGGTGTGGGGCTTTAGGCTTTAGGATTTAACTGCAACTCGTTTCCCCGCTGCTAAGCATGAGGGAGAAGCTTCACCTGGGCATTTCAACCTGAAGGCAAAACCATCCTAAGCTTCAAGCCTCAGGGTTTACAAGGCTAAATCCGAATTTCCGTGTCCTGGGCTGTAGAGATCCCTAAATACCCTTCCAAGGGGCCCATAAACCAGGATAATCGAAAATAATTTCATTTCCCAAATTAAGGCCATTTTGGTACTATTCCCTATATAAACCACCACTTAGGGTGAGGTAGGGTGAGGTGGCTTTAAACTGCCCAGACCCCAAGCCCTGAACCCGCCACCCTTTAGACTCTCTCCGTTGCTGCAACGATACTTTCAGCAGTCAATTTCAAGGCCCAGGGCCATGGCGCACTGCCTCCACGGAAGTCTGGGGTTATATGGTTGGTTGTCAAAAT
>CAJNIZ010048270.1:0-12469 GCA_905231905.1 Symbiodinium pilosum | reverse complement strand
GGTTTAGGGTTTAGGGATGACACCCGCAACAATGGAAAAAACAAACACATGGAGCATGAAATGGCAACTGGCAATATAATTGTGTATTGATATCAGGTTGTTGGAGGTATAAAAGTGTTGATCTGGAGGTCGTCCTGGGTAAATTGTTCCAGGTTCTTCTACCAGACCAAGCAACATGCCAGGCGAATTACTCTCCGAAATGGCCATCTTGGGAATAGGAGTTTTGATCATGTACTAATGCTGCTGAACCGCAACCTGAAACCCACAAATCTAGACCCAGCCTACTCCCAAAATTCTTAACCCTAAACTAAACAATCCCCGCATATCCCTGAATAACGCCTGCATAATTCTCAAAGGCTGGTCAATATAGCAGTGTTTAGATATGCCTAAATCTGATATAATTACTGCATGCGTACTACATGCGCTTAGACCCTAAACCCTGAATCACAAACTTTGCCCCTCTTGCCGCAACCTCAACCCTTGGCCCTATGTACCGTCACATATCCCTACACAACCTCTTTAGAATATATCCTTATACATCATTATGCAACCTCGGTAAGGGCCTGACGCGTAAACCCTAAATCCCAAACCCTAAGCCCCAAACTCAAACCCTAAGCCCTAAACTCTATGTATCCCCATATCCATATGAGCTACAGTCAATAGTTCTTACAGAATGTAATGGACACGGGTTACTGATTAGGGACCCTGTTAATCCCCTCCCCTAATATCACCCCTTCCCCTCTTATTGAATGTGGGGAATAGATACTTAACATTAGAGGGGGCTGGGGAGCCTAGACCTTAAACCTTAGTAATGGTGGTGATGGGGGGCGGGCGGGGGGGGGGGGTACTTGAAGGCTCCTGGGAAGTAGCAAGTACTTATAGCTGGAGCCTTCTTCCACCCCCCCCAACTGAACTGGACTTGTATAGCTTACCCCAACTACACAACTACGGTACCCTAAACCCTCAACCCCACTCACAGGAGTAGTTAGCAAGTCCCCAAGAACCTGCAGGGGCAGACCCTAAACCCTTGACCCTAAATACCTACATGCATCTCCAGCAAACCCATATGAGCTAGAGCCTAAACTCCTTAAAGCCTTAAAGGGTGTTATATAAATGACTATTTTAGGTGCCGTTAAGGGGATACTAGGGGTTCTGACTATAGCTCATATAACCCCATGCGATCCTTTCAAAGGACCCTTAACCCTAAGTCCCTAAACTCTCAACCCTCAACCTTAACCGCTATAAACCCCTAAGCCCTATGGTCCGAGGGTCTGAGATCCACCACAACTCTGATCTGGCAGCTTCTTCCACTCCTTGGACCACTTACCCTCCTGGAAACTGACATGGAAACCCAAGAAGGGCACTACAAAGATTACTCTCCCTTTAAGGAGGGGCTATATGGGGCTCCATGTTAGTTTGGGGTAGTGTACTTTGAAGGGATTCCTACATAATTAGTAGTTTCCAATTTCTTTTCCGTTATCCCTATATATATCTCCAACATATACCCTATTAGAGCAATGGCGTTTCCATGTTCTTTTCCACTATCCCCTTCTTCATGGGCCCTTTGGGAGAGCACATGGTGCGGGCGCGACAGTTCAGGTTCAGGGATGTGCGCTTCAGCCTATGCGTTGACCTTACTGGTGGTTTGTAGGGTTTAGGGTTCAGGGTTTGGGGTTTAGGGTTCTGGGTTTGAGATTTCGGGTTTAGGGGTCAGAGCTTGGGGTAGGGAATCTGGGAACATATCTACATAGGGCATATATAGGGGCCATATCATCTCCTTATTTCCTACTCACCACCAGTAACTCACTGGTCCATGGAAAGGAACAAGCTTAATGTAATGCTCGTCGGGATGTTTTGCACTTTCTCTTTGGTTGCGCTGCTCTTCTATGTGTCTTGGGCCTGGCAACTTGCGGATGCACCCTAAACCCTAAGGTCAGAACCCGAAACTCCGAAGCCTAAGCTCTCAACCCAAAGCCACAAAACCTAAGCCCTGCTCATTCTGCTCTTCTCTTAACTTCATCTGACCAACATAGCGGCAGTCCTATAACCCTAAACTTCTAGCCCCTACACCCTTCAACCCTAACACCCCAGGCCTTAAACCTCCTGAAGCCTCTGTGGTTTTGGGTTCGTGCTGAGGCTGGGGCTATCTCAGTCAGAGAGTGAGCCGGCTTGTAGTAGTGGTCGGAGGGACACTCCTCCAGGTCTGGGGGATCTTAAAAGTCGCGGTTTAGGGTTGAGGGTGAAAAGGATCGTGAAAAGACACTGGAAAATAACCAATGGAAATTAGAATTTAGGGTTTAGGGACCTAAGTAAACTGCATTGGGATCATAGTAATTATTTCGGGTTGTGGGCTTGGGGCTTAGGACTATATAGGGGTCATATAGGAGATATGACCGTCACTTAGGGATTTAAACCCTCAAACATAAGCCCTAAACCCTATAGAGCTCGTAAACTTCCTCTAACAGCCACAGACCCGAAACAGGAACCTGGGTATGTAGAAAGCCGAGGCTCTAGGGCACAATGCTGAATTCTCCTCTTTGTTGGGCTTCAAGGTATGGGCTTCAGGCTAGGCTTTAGGGCTCAGGGCTTTAGAGTTTAGGGTTTAGGTTTCATGGTTTAGGGTTTAGGATTTAGGGTTTCGGGTGCAAGGCAAACGGAATGTAAATGAAGCTCCTCTTCGCACCAGAAGTCTGGTGTCAGGTAGAGGTTGCTGCGGCATTCTGTGCCTGAGGTTCACTTAGGGTTTAGGGAAAAAAGTAGAAAAGGTTTGACGATAGCAAACAAGCGCCCTAAACCCTAAGCCCTAAACCCTAAACCCTAATACTTACCGGGGCAGCAAAGGACCCCATAGGGGTTATGTAGGGTTCTATTGGGGTTATATTGGGATAATGGAAAAGAAAATGGAGACTACAGAGATTATAGGGGTTATGTAGGGTTCTATTATGAGTTCCGAAAACTTTCGCTTGTGCTTCTTGCGTTTAGTTAAGGTTCATGGCTTACCCTTCCTGCAAACTACTGTGACGCTTTTGGGAAAGGCACGTGCGCCAATCAACACAAATTGACTTTGTGGGTTCGCTGTTGATTTGCGGCAGCGTAGTCCTGACACGAGTTCTTGTCAAGATTTATCAGAAAGCTCACGCTTTTCCCAAGCGCGAGCTACATGAAAATCTGGAGAAGCCAATAAGGAAAGTGAGCAAACCTGCGCATATTGGGTGTTTACCGTGGCTTTGCTTTTTTTTGTGCGCGCCATGGAACAGCCGCAGAAAAACCACCACCGAACTCAATGGGCATCACTGTACAAAGCCTAGCAGAAGTTCATGTCACGATCGAAGCATGCTTCTTTTTTTTTGGCCCTCAACCCCGCTGAAATACATTGGAAGGCCAGCTAGCTATGTAGCTATGCGAATAGGGTTCCTAAATATGTGTATATATATATACCCTACTTTACTATAGTAGTTTCCATTTTCTTTTCCATTATCCTCATATAACCCCCAACAGGTAGAATCTAAATAATATTCCTTGCTTGCTGTCACCCTAAGCCCTTAACCCTAAACCGCGTAAAGTATCACAAGCAAGGAAATATGCTCCCCTGAGCCTTTTAGCTCTAGAGCTATCAAGCCCCAATGTCCGTAAGGTCATGCGTTCAGGGCTTAAGGTTTATAGGATTTGTTGCACTTCTGTTAGTGTAGAGACACTCTTCAATGTGTTCCGGCGGCCGCTTGAAGAGCTCAGGACATTGCCAAAAAACTCTAGCGGAATCCAGGCCACCCCCTTGAAATCAATCGCCCAAAACTTTAAAAGCCGTCAGAACCATGTGAACTTTGGGAGCCTTCTGAAGGACACATATTTTTGAGCGTTGGGTGGTTCTATTTCTGAGAGAGAGACCACCACATTAGCTCCTTAGAATCTCTATGCCCCAGGACGAGAGGCAGGTGGTACCGTTCACACAGAGCGTGCAGTTATCCGCACAGATCGAGCACACCCTCCCGACTGCTGTGATGCCGTTCCTGGTCAGTTTCTGTTAGCCCTGAACGTCAAGCCCTAAACTCTAAATCGCGACGTCAGACCCCCAGGTGTGAAGGGTTTGCGGGTGTTCCGTAAAATTCCAAAATTCTGTCTCGGACACATTCCCAAAGAGTCCATGTGGTTGTAGCGTTTAGGGTTTAGCGCTTGGGGTTAGGATACTTGGGCCCCAAGGTAGGTATATGGGTCGTAAGTTCGTACTATGTCCCTAAATGAACCCTTTGGGATTTCTATTCTTTTACACTTCTATAAAGGTTAGGTTGCAGGGGAATCATGTCGGAAATTATTCCGGCGTCCGTCAAATATGCCAGGACTCGCAATAGCTTCTGAGAACAACCGGAAGCCCTAAACCCTAAACTCTAAATAGTAGTCTCCGTTTTCTTTTCCCTTGTCCCTATATTTTGAGTACTGTTCTGGGTCTGAACTCGTCTAAGGTCCTCATCGCCCAGGCTACTTGAGGTACAGTCTAAACTCCTAGTATTCCCCTTGGTAACCTCTATTAGGGTTTAGGATTTAGGGTCCTAGTATTCACCTTAGTAACCCCTGTAACACTCCCTTATAATATCCCGTATATAACCCTGTTAACGAGTTTAGCCGTAGCTCACTGGCTTAGGGGCAGAACGTCCGCACTTTACAAATTCCTGCAATTCCTATTCGAGTGTCTCTCAAAAGAGGGGACCCGTTAGAGACCCTGAGGAACATGATGGGTTTAGGGTTCAGGGCTTAGAATACTATAAAGGGATTCTGGGGTGACTACCACATAGGGGTTGTGTAACAACCGATTCGATCCAGCTTATGAGACATGCCACTTGACATGTAACTCTAGAAGCCCTCTTACCTATCCTGGGTTGGGGGTACGAGATGCGCCCACTCTCTATGTGCGAGTACTATCCTCTAATGTGTACTATCTAACATTATTAAGAGCACAGCGCAATCCTAACCCTGACTAAGCCCTAAAACCTTACCCTAAACCCTAAACCCCGAAACCTTAAACCCTCAAATCGTTGTCTGCCTCAATCTCCACGCACACCTCCAAAATACCTACAGTCTGAGATAGAAGAAGTCTACCATGCACCGCGCCATCACTCCAAACTGCCAAATCGAGTGCAAACTCTGTACAAAAACGCGCCGAAGGCACAAATCCCTGTTTTCTGAAAAGCTATATTGCGGTCTCCGACATACCCTAAACTCTAAAACGCTAAACCCAAAACCCTACACCCAAAGCACAAAACCTGCACTCTAAACCCCACACCCTACACCCTAAACCCCCAAACCCTAAACCCCTAAAGAGGGGGCTTGCTAATCAGGAGTCGTCTTGCGCCCCATAGGTTCCTAGAAGCCTTTGTTATTATCACTTTCAACTGTTATTATTTCTGTTAGTATCGTTGTAATTATTGTTATCGTTAGTCTTCTTGTTATTATGCAAAGCTCCTTCCTGGATTAGGAGTACAAAAAGTTCATGTAAGAGGAACCTAAACTCTGAAACTTAAACCCTAAGCGCCAAGCCCCACTCCCTTCCAGGTAACTGGAGCTTCTGGAGAACATGCCATCTTTAAACTAACGCGGAACCCCAACAGGGCACCATGAAGGCCAAAAGCGTTCGTTTAAAAGGGGTTTCGTTGGATTCACAACAAGCCTTAAATCCTACATTGATCCTGTATAAAAAACCAATGAAGCCCTCTCTTTTGCAGGAAATGTCTCTCGCTGAGTCCCCTTATGGAGCGTCGGGTTTAGGTAAACCCTACACCCTAAACCCCTAAAGCTTAGGATTCTGGGTCTAGGGTAGAGCCAGGACACTGGTACATGCCCCTCGGGCAATCCACTTCACAGGTGAAGTCGGGATTCAAGTAGCCTGGGTTTAGGGTTTTGGGTTTTGAGTTTAGAGCCACGTCAGGCATGTGTAAGGTGTATGTAAGGTCCGTATAAGGCTACATATTGGCTTATAGTCACCCTGAAGTATATAGATAGAATATGGCTTTAGGTAAGTCACAATAAGATCCCCATATACCCCGTATTCTATCTACTTAAGGGGACTATATACTGGGATTTTACCTGAAGTTTCATGGTCTTTAGGGCCGCTAGGGTGTAAGGTTTAGAGTCAACGGGCTCCAGGGTGTGGAAACTGGAAACCCTAAACCACCTAGGTTTAGGATCATGGGCTTAGAAACGTAGGGCTCGGCTCCATAATGCAAAGCCACACAGAGGGGTCCGTGCCTTCCTCATGTAGGGAAACCGGGCATACCTTGTGATAATCTCTTGTTCGCCCCACTTTTGTGGAGTAGGAGAATTCAGAGAAGAAAAGCAAAACGGGCACAAATAATTCAGAGTTTACGATCTAATTGGGCCTATAACGCCACATCAGCATGAAGGATCCTACGTAAGAAACGCAACGTCGCCTAGAACGGGGAGTGTGTAGAACACAGTCTGAGGCTGTCTTGGACGCCACATAACAGCATAGAGGGGGGCTCGGGGCTTAGGGGTCTAGGGCTTAGGCTTTAGGCTTTAGGAGTTTAGGGTTTCTGAAAACTAAACCCTACCGCGTTTGTGCACCCTCAACCCTTTAGCCGCTTTAGCCTGATACCTCAACAACTTCAACCCTCACCCCAACAACCTGAGCCTCAAGCTCTTGTTTAGGGCTTTGGGGTCTTGAGTACTGCCTCCACCAGTGTCAGTTTATAACTGGGGTGATATCAAGGGCTACATATGTTTATATTATAAACCATTATACGGCTGTTACTGAGAGGGGGCAGTACCCAATGTAAATCCTAAACCCTGAACCATCAGCAACTTAACCGTAAACTGCCTAAACCCTACGGCCCCCTTGCGGCTACGATGCCTTGCACTGCTATTGCCAATCCCTACCGTCCTAGTACTAGTGTTACTAGTACCATTACCATTATGGTTTACGTTTTAGGGCTGAGGGATGAGGATCCAATGATGAAATTGTTTGCAAGACTGCACTCCAGACAACCCCTGTACTCTTCGCTATATTCTAATCTCCATTCCATTTTCCAGTTGATTGTCCACTATCAGGGTTACAATTCCCCAAACCCTGAACCCTAAACCCAAACCCTCTACATCAGAATAGAATCCATACATCCTTGACGAAGGATCAACTCCCCTGCTGCTTCTCCCTGGGGTTTAGGGCTTAGGGTCAAGACTCTGAACCCTAAATCTGAAAACTCACGCAATCCCAGATCCCCTAAACCCTAAACCCTAAACCCTATCTCATGGCAGCCACTTCCCTTAGTACCCCCATCTATATTACACCCCTTGGGTTCCCCCTTACTTAAGGCAGGGATCTCATTAAGGTGAATTCAGGGAATCTAGGGGGCAGTATAGAGGGGGGGGTACTGAGGGAACCCATGACAGTCCCATTTCGTTTCCGTCTTCGTTCCATTTGATTCTCCGTTGCTGGGAAGCCATGTGACTCCTTAGCCCCCTATACCCTTTACCCTTGTATTCTAGCAAATCCCATAGATCCCTATACACTAAACCCTCAAGCCCACATAAACTTACCATTATATAGGGTCCCCAAATTTCCTTAACTTACTAAACTAAAATTTTAAAGACCACCCCGAGGAGAAAAAAAAAGTAATGGTAACAAAACCCTCAACCTTAAACCCTAAAGCTTAAGCCCTAAACCCTAAACCTTCTGTCCCTAAACCCCAAACCCTATATATCCCTATAGAACCCCCTAAATAGTAGTTTCCATTTTTCCAACTTCCCAATATAACCCAATATGCTACAGTAGTTAGCATTCTATTTTTTACGGTTTAACCCTCAACCCTAAACCCCAAAGCTTAAACCTTAATCCCTAAAACCTTTAAACCCTAAACCCCTTAAACCCTTACTATGAGGGGTGATCAGATTGGAAGTTGCTTCAGACTTGCAGAGCCCAAAAGCGCGCGTCTTTGCATTCGATGGTGTGGGTTCCATTGATGCCTAGGAAATGCAAGGGTTTAAGGGTGTAAGGGTTTAGGGTTTAAAGTTTAGGGTTTAGGGTTTAGTGGGTAGGGTTTAGGCTTTCGGGTTTAGGGTTAAGGTTTATCTTAAACCCCAAACGCCAAACCCAAGGTTTAGGGTTCAGGGCAACCTCCTCGAGCTTCTGCAGGGTATGCAGGGTTTGGTTTCAGTACCTTCCTACACCTTAAACAGGGGTTTATAAGCATATACAAGGAACATCTACAGTCAGGTTGAGGGTTGTGGATGTAGGGTTTAGAAGGGTTGAGGTGCGTTCAAGGTGAATCTTTCGGGAAGTATGGGAGGTTATGTTACCCAGAATGGCTGCCCAGTAATTCCTTCTTGGACGGGGACGATCCGAATTAAGGGTTGCACAACCCAATAAAGTGTTCCCTCTGGACTGCTTTGGGGTTTGGGGTTTAAGGTTTAGGCACCAGTGCATACTATGCCGTGGTCCCATACTAGGTTTTCTGACTTCCTCGGGCAGGATGCAACAACAACTACCAGCTCCCAAATTCCCGCATCCCGAATCCAATCGAAGATACTGTATAATCCCAACAGCCCAATCGCATGCAAGATGGGCTGCGGCAGTGGTACTGCAGAATATTCGTAATTCCTTAGGTTTGACCCACCGCCACCAAATACTGACTTTTCGACCTAGCAAAATCTAACCCCAGGGTTTACAGTTAAAGGTAACCCTAGCCCCACGCCTCCGGTGCTGGTCTAAACACGTAGACACCTGCGTGTGTGCTTGGATGGCAGCACTTGTCGGTATATGTGTATATATGCATCTACGCATCTGGAAAACAATGAAGAAAGCTCACCATGTGCAGTTGTGTGATAAGTATCCGAAACTGCCACCTATAGTCATCGGCCAGGTAGCACTTGCTGGCATGCTTCGGGCATTGAGGACAGGTGTTGCCAATCTTCTCGGTCCCATTGCGGTAATAGCCATCGGGACACGTCTCGTCGCCTGCATCTATCGGGTTTAGAGAGGTCTCGGGCTTCAGGGTCAAGAGTTTGTGGTTTAAGGCTTACTAGAGGAGAACTGGATGTGTACACCTGCCTGTGAGTACACCTCCTAAGGTACGCCGAAGTTTGTCGACCCCACAAAAATTTAGACGAAGGCAGCGGAACCCCAGAGGGTTCACCGAACCCCCAAGCAGGGTTCCGTGAGGGTTCCGCAAACCCCGCCAGGGTTCCTCGAACACCCGGCAACGTTCTGGGGACGCAGGTGGTAAGGCCCTGAGGTGAACCCCCAGTGATGTGTATACAAATGTCTTGCTTACGGTTCTAGTTCTAGCTTTTATTAATCGTGAGCCCCACACACCCTATGCGGGTGGGGGTATGGTTTATTGCTGCTACTGGAAAACTTGGAGTTGGGGTGCAGCATTTTACAGGTTTTGCGCTACGAGCTGGAACATGTGGAGAGAATGAGTCTGAGCCTCAATGTGTCGAAAACACTGGAAAATGCATGCACCTGCTTACCTGCCGATGCTTACTCGCCCGGTCAACTGCGAGCGCTCGAATCAAAACAATGCTTAAGAAACTGGACCCCTAATCTATTTCAGGGATCTGCCTTAGCGCAAAGGTATAATGCACTTATACACTTCCCCCCAAGTCTCCCCTTACTATGAAACTTGCAATTCTTCCTGCACAAACTACAGTCAGGGGGTGGCTAATGTAGGTTGAGGCTTCCGTTCTGGATTCCGAACTTTTTCCTCCACGTACTTTCAATTTAGTCGTTATCTCCACACACTACACCCTGGCGTATTATGCATGTCCCTCTAGCGGAATTAAACCCATTTTGAAATTACTGTGCTATTGGAAGGGATGCATGTGAGAGCCCGCAAGCCGGGTAAGAGGTATTTCGGCTGAAGCAAACCGATGTCCTTCATGCGCAAATAACAATTTGAGCCGTGCCCTTTATTCCTGTTCAAGCCCTTATGACGCCAAACACCCTTCCGCGCACCCGGTCCGCATCCTTCCTAGCCACAGGCGCCCTTCAATTTTTGATGTCTTGCACACGTCGGCTTCCGCAAGCGTCCTGCGAAACTAGATCGCATGTTGATGACCAAGCTAATACGTTCAATCCTATGTTCATCATTGGCTTGAAAAAGGCCTCCGGCCTTCCGCGAACCTTCCGCGAAGTTCCTTCTGCAAGCCTGAAATTCAAACTCCGAACCCGTCCCTGCCGACATGTCAAGCCAGGAGGAGCTTCCGCGAGCCTTGCGCGAAGCTATCCCCTTCCGGAAGCCTTGCGGAAACTTCCGCGACCAGTCCCGTGCAGGTCTGCAAACTCAACTCGTCCGTAGCAAGCTCAGCCCAAAAAAAGGTCATAAAGAGGATCAGGATCAAACCAAACTAAGGCCAAGGGCTGGGAAAGCTCAAAACTGGTGGCTGGCGCAGCATTCTTGAGCGTCAGACCAAGTGGCTTGAAACCGGAAACCTGAAGGGAACTTGAGACCAACCCTCTGTTCGACGACTGGCGGCCACGCGAGACCCCACACGCGCGTCAAGACACCTGTCAGCGCAGAACTGTTGCGAGCTGAAGCAACAAAGGCTCGGTCTCGAGTTTCCTTCAAGTTTGGGGTTCCAGGCTTCCTCATCCGACCCTTCAAAAAAGCTGCGCATGCCAGCAACTTTCAGCTTTCCTGGTATCACTCTCATTATCATTATCTTTTTAAATCTATTTCACTTTTGTTAGCATCATCATCATCATCACGATCATGTTGGCGGCTGATGGCACCTGGGGAGGTCGTTTGTTGGTGGCGGAGGCCTAGTATTACAACGGAGAAACAACGCGGCTGATGTGTTCTTACTTTGCGAAGGAGATGCGTCTTGCACACAAGCGTAGCGTCGAACATGGAAAGAATTTTCCTTTATTGCTAAGCGCAGCGTCGAACATGGAAAAGATTTTCCTTGGTTGCTTCAAAGGGATTGGCGCAATAGGTGATCAGAGTGCTTGTGCAATAATGACGTGAAGGTGCACATCCGCTTCATACCGAACATACGGGGATCACATGGTAATTGCATAAACTTGGGGTCACATGACGCGGTTCCGCCTGCCGGAGCAATCCCATATGGCTTGGCATCAGCATCGCGATGCTTCTCGAAACAGGAACTTACGGCGGCCCATGCAGCAAATCAAGAGTATCCACCGCTTTGCTTGGCGTCGCCCCGCCCACTCATGTAATGATCAGGCGTAGCTCTGCGTCATAATTCCTACGCTTCCGAAGCACTCCATTACATCCCGCCTATAACCTCACTTCTATGTGGGCGCCTTTCACGAAATCCTTCATGTACCGTACCCTCCCTTGCTTTTTCAGGTGGCTGATAGGTTTTTCTAAGGTTAACCGTTTGGTTCATCAGTGGACTATATGCAGAAAGGTTAGAGGCTACTTGTTGGATATGTATGTTAGTGCATACTTAAAGGCAAACTCAAAACCATAAACACTAAAACCATGGGACTTAGTAAATATAGTAAGTAGGTAGACTTGGGCTTACAACCCTACTTATCACCCCCCGAACTGAACTTATGTAGGTTACTCCAAAGAAAAGCAGGGCTATAAGCCCAGCTATAAGCCCAGCTATACGCAACTACTCACTCCCATGAATCTGTAAGCGAACCTTCAACCCTACGGAGAGAAGTTTATGGTTTTACGGTTTAACGTTTATGTCCAGTTCAACCCTAAACCCTAAAACCCTGACACTGCGGCCAGGGTCTGAGTTGGGTTATACGTCGCGGTACCTACAATGGTCCCTCTTGGGGGGGTCCCCATACGAAGGATTGTACGGGGATTTGTGCTAAGGGTTTAGGGTTGAATTAAGGTTGAAGGGGTCCATTTAGGAGATTCTGGAGGAGTTCAGGGTTGCGTCATAAGAAGGGTATACCACTGTACCAATGGCTATTTGTTCCAGAAACTATAGGTTTCATGCATATATAGGTTAGAAGGGGACTAGGTATGGTTAACGATTCCATAAATTGTAGGATATTGTAGGTGTTTTGGGTCGAGGCTTCTTGCGCTGCAGAACACGCGGATCCTACTTGCCAACACCCCCTTCCCCAAGAAAACAAATGCATTGATGTTGGGCTCCATCTGCCTAAATACCCCGAGAATGACAAGTGTCCTTATTCTAGAGACAACGACGCGAACCGCAACACGAAGGGTCCATGTAGGGATATTGTATATAATAAGGGCCCAAAGGTGTTCCCTTATAACTACTTTNNNCTAAACCCTGAACCCTATACTGTATACCTACATGGCCCCTTTGGATTACTTTCTTGCATTGAACTTCGAACACGAAAACGCTGATTGAGAAGGCCAAGCCCTAAGCCCGTACCCTCGACTCCATGTACTAGGGTTTGAGGTTTAGGGTTTAAGGTTCAGGGTTTAGGGCTTCGGGTTTAGGGTTCAGGGTTTAGGGGTGAGGGTTCAGGGCTTAGGGTTCAGGGTTTAGGATTTAGGGTTCAGGGTTTAGG
>CAJNIZ010048269.1:0-20900 GCA_905231905.1 Symbiodinium pilosum | reverse complement strand
ATTTCTAGTAGGACTCCAGGTTGATGGCTTTATGAAGCCCCTAACCCATTACCCCCAACCACTTGATTTGAACCCTAAACCTAAACCCTAAACCCCTAAACCCTAAACCCCTAAAAACCCTAAAACCCCAAACCCCAAACCCCCTACCCTACTACACCAATCAAAGCCCTGGTCAGGAATCAGGCCGGGGCTCCTATTACTGGGTTGCTGTTAAGGAACTTACATTAAGTTACCATCATGGGTATAGGGTTTAGGGTTTAGGGTTTAGAGTTTAGGGTTACATTAAGCTATATTTCCCCTATAATGGAGAATCAAATGGAAAAGAAAATGGAAAATGAAATGGAAACTGGGGTAATATAGGAATTTAAGGAACTTACAATTAAGTTACCATAATGGGTATATATAGTAAATAATGGGGTTTCCCCAATATAGTAACTTAATTTAAGTTCCTTAACAGCAACCCAGATTAGCGGCCCATGCTTAGGACCTTCAAGAGGAGTGGTGGGCCTCCGGGATCTTCGATTTAAGGGTTTAGGGGTTTAGAGGTTTAAGGGTTTAAGGGTTTCAGGGTATAGGGAAGCTCACGACACACAGTCCCGAATGTCATCTTCCTAGACCGTCCTCCTACCCTCTATTAGGGCTTAAGTACCCACTATTAGGGACCATGTATCCCGAATTAAGGGTACAAGGAAGGTCCTGGTTGACTAATGGGTGAAAGATCTACAACTTATGCTGAAGAACTTCCCGCAGCATCCTCATGCAGGGGCCAAACTACTTCCAATAGGGTGTGGAAGGTGCAGTTTCCAACCGCTTTAGCAAAGTTATGACGCAATAGTGTCGGCAACTTCTCAAACTTCTACATCGCCTAAACCCAAACCCTACACCCGAAACCCTTAGAACCCCAATGCAATCCCATCGCCAGCATGCAGCTAATCTTTTGGGTCGTTTTTCATAAAGTCAAAAAAACCAGCCTTCTATACCCTAAGCTCAAAACACCCGAGCATCAACTACTTTGCTGGGTTGCTGTTAAGGAACTTAAATTAAGTTACTATATTGGGGAAACCCCATTATTTACTATATATACTCATTATGGTAACTTAATGTAAGTTCCTTAACAGCAACCCAGTTTGAGGTTCCACAATTGGCTGATCTGAAGCTTGCTTGCAAGGCCTGTCGAAGAGAGGCCGGAGGATATCGACTTCCGCCTGCGCAGAATGTAGCGAGGTTTAGGGTTTAGGGTTTGGGGTTTGGGGTTTAGGGTTTAGGCTACCCGGGGGGGATCAGGGGGCGAAGTAAGTAGGCTAGTAAAATGTGTATCTCGGATTATTCTGTGGCTTATTGTATTGGAGGTTGCCCTAAACCCTAAACCCTACTAAGTTACTTCAGCGACCCGAAAGCTCCACCCTAACCTTACAACCTGAAGAACATGGTAGTTTCCAATTTCTTCTCCACTCCTCCATAAATTCACGGGACGCAGAAAAGGGCTGCGTAAGGCTTATTTGGGGGGGAAACTACCCGCCTCAACCTTCCTTCAAAAATGGGAACGGACCCCCTGCCTCGAATCCATATAGAACATGGGATTTGGGGTTTAGGGTCCGTGCCCCACCAAGGACCCAGTATCTCCAACAAAATTGTAGTCCTTGGGGTATGAGGGGTATAGGGTGTACACGGTGGCGCAAGACTTCCTCCATCCACCATGGGACTTTTTTCCAACACACCGGGCGAATATCTTCTCAAACAAGTCCAGTCATCCTGCTTTCCCATAAGAGTGGGTTCCGGATGAAGAGGGGGAGGTGAAATTGTTCATATTGATCCTAAACCCTAAACCCTAAACCCTATGTAGCAAGCCCCCTGAGTCCACAGTTTTTCCAAGACCTGACCCTGAAAACTCATGGGGATTACACCAGGATCACGTTTGGGTTTAGGGCTTACAGCTCAGGGTTTGAATAATTGAGTTACCCTCGACCTAAACCTTAAGACCCCAACTGGACACCAGATACATACACACTCACTAATACTCCTCAGGGACTACGTGTGGGGGGGGGGGGTTCCCAACATTATGGGTACTTCTTTGGGGTCCCTATACTAAGGATTATAGTATGTTAAGGTCCATATTGCGGATCTCCTATCTTGGGATACTACCATATACTCACCAAAGCGCATATGAAACACCCTACTTCCTGTGTGACGGATGCCTGTCGTGAGCTGTTCAGCTCAGGTCGGCGATTCATCCAAGCTTCCTGAGTTTGGCGGCTGAGTTATAACCTACTTAGCAAGTTCTCCGGGCCTCTAAGTAACCTAGACGGACCCACCCAACAGCAGTTGATAACGGAGCTAGCATTTAGGGCTTTACATATTAGGATTTCAACCTAAGCCCTGAACCCAGCAGGCCTCAGGCCTGCAATGAGAACTAAAAAGTAAGGCTTAAGTAGGGTTTAGGGTTTAGGATAGAGGGTTTACGCTTTACGAGAGAGGGTAGTAGTTCCCTGGGCCATCCGTAAGAATTGCAGCAACTATGTAGCGGTGACACCGTGCCCTAAATCCTAGCAGTATGGCCTCACTTGAGCTATAGTCTAAACTCCTAGAACCCACTGTAGTAACCCCTACTAAATACTCCCCTACATAATCCTAGATAACCACCTTTAAGGAGTTTGGACTACAGCTCATTTTGACACGCCAGCCACTTGCAGCTCAAAACGGAAGCCGCTCAGCGCTTTGCAGAGCTCTGCAGCTGGTTATATAAGGGTTTTCCTAAGTTAGGGGTGCCATTTTGGGGGTCCCAATAATTGGTAAGATATTTGGGGGGTATACATATATATATATATATATAGCACAAAGTGTCATTCAGAGTCGTAGTTAATTGTGAGACTATGGAAGATTTTCTGGTCCTAGCTTGGGTTTTGCCTACCTTGCCCATCAAAACACACACAGTCTCAACCTGTTCCGTACCCTCAGTCTCGAACCCTAAACCCTAAACCCTAGACCCTAAACCCTAAACCCCCTAAAACCCTGATGCCCCAAGGGTCTGTGATTGGCTGCCAGCCCAGGTCGCTTGCAGACACGTAGATAATTCCAGCACCTGAGTAGGGTTTAGGGTATAGGGTTTTAGGGTTTAGGGTTGGGTAGTGTTTTTTTGGTGGTTGAACCTAGTAGTATAGGGATAATGGAAAAGAAAATGGAAACTAATATATTATAATAGGGTATATACTGGGGTTATATTGGGGTTATATTAAGTAAAGGTGATAATTCCAGCACCTGACTTTCGGGAATCTAGGGCTTAGAAGGGTTTTGGGTTTAGGGTTTAGGGTTTTAGGGTTTAGGGTTTAGGGTTGAGTAGTGTTTTTTGGTGGTTGAACCTAGTAGTATAGGGATAATGGAAAAGAAAATGGAAATAAATATATTATAATAGGGTATATATTGGGGTTATATTGGGGCTATATTAAGTAATAGTGATAATTCCAGCACCTGACTTTCGGGAATCTAGGGCTTAGAAGGGTTTTGGGTTTAGGGTTTAGGGTTTAGGGTTGAGTAATGTTTTTTTTGGTGGTTAAACCCAGTAAGATTCTATTCCCTATATGAAATACTATACCCCAAAAAGGAGGATATAATCTTACTCTATAGTGTGTACCATAATATCCCCAAATAAAATACTACTCACCTGACTTTCGGGAATCTAGGGCGTAGGGTTTTAGGTTTTTAGGGTTGGGGGTCAATGCTTCTAGTTGTTTTAGTTACAACCCTTCGGACTTTCGTCTGCCTGGCTCGGCAAAGGTTCTTATACCCGAAACCTAGGGGTTTAGGGGTTAGGGTTTCTGCGGTTTAGGGGTTGGGCTTTCTAGGAACAGGATGAAACAAGGTTTGAGGTCTTGCGAGGGCAAAGCAAAGGGAATCCTGGTAGGCTTCAACCAGGAACTACAGCGATTCATCGGTGCCTCCTGCACTAGGCAGAACTCTCTTCCCCAAGAATCAAGGCTAAAACGAGTTTAAGCTTTCTTATAGAGACCCAGAAAAGAAGCCCCAAAAAGATAAAGTTCTTCTATTGGCTAAGCAAAAGAAAAAACGCGCGAAAGACACTACCAGGCAGAATTCAGGTTCGGACTGCAAAAGGACATCATTTTTCAGGGTTTAGGGTTGTTCTGACTACTCCGTACTCCTGACTGAGGCTACGCCTGTGTTGCTCTCCCAAGGGATTTTGGTTACCCAACCATCCAAAACATGGACCTTATAACCATCATACATCTATACGTCTATAATGGGAACCGTGTAAGAAAGCCTTCTTCTGTCATCACGGCCTTCAGACCCTCTATCACCGGTTTAGGGTTTGGGGGGTTCTCAAAAACGTGGGCCAATGGGGGCCTACTTAGAGGCTCAGGGGACTTGGTAAGCAGCAGGTCAACCCCAACTAGCAACTTATAACTCGGATTTAGAACGGCTTACTACATCTCCTGGGCCTCCAGGTAAGGCTACATGAGGATAAGAGGCAGACTCTGAGGTCCCCATTAGCCGTAAACCCTAGACCCTAAACCCTAGACCTCACCTTGAGAAACGCCCATAGGGGCCACTTCGCTGCCGCCATGGCCCCCTTATGTAAAGCATGGCGCATGCCCTGTCACGCAGTTTAGGGTTCAAGGTTAGGGCTTAAGGTCAAAGACTTTAAGTTTGTACCCTTAATGTTTGTACCCTTAGGTTTTGGGTCCCAACTACCCGTATTGAGGGCCATATTCCATGGTTTAGGGACCCAAACCCAAGGGTACAAACCCAAAGGGTACAAAGGAAAACTCCATGATAAGGCTTAGGGTTTAAGGCTTAGGGCTGCCCAAAACTATACCAACTGAAGGTTCTCAGGGTTAAGGTTTTAAGGTTTCAGGTGCCCTCCCCCGCAAAAAAAGAAGCTCAAAAAAGGAGCCTGCGTAGACTACTGTCCTCCAAACAAAGGGGCCATAACAGCATTGATGTTCGTTTGGGGGAAGGTATGTGCAAGACAGACGAAACTCTGAAGGCGAGCCGAGCGTAACTCCTGCATAGCCCCGTTTGCAGGTTTTCAAAAATAAGAGCCTCCTACACTCAATAAGGATGCAACTGGTACTACAGAGACTCCAAAAATCTTAAAAAAGGACACCCAACATTTTGAACATCAGCTACTACTGCTCTAAACGGAGCCCCTATCCTTGGAACCCCCCCCCATCCCGCAATCTCGGCTACCTAATTTCTAGACCCTAAGATCTGAAGCCTTGAACCTTAAGCCCCAGTTAAGCTCTAAAACGAAATCCCTAACCCTAAACCCAAAACCCAAGTCCTAAACCCTGGATCGCAAATCTCAAGTCCTAAGCCCTAAACCTTAATCCCTGGATCCTAAACTCTAAATCCTAAGCCCTAGACCCCTCGTCCTAAGTAGCCGGGGCTAGCACGCGACACCGTGGCCGGTGAGGCGTTCCGCAAGTCTTGCACCTGGTTGAGGTCAGGAGGTCCATCATAAGATGCAAGCTAATATTTAGGGTTTAGGGCTTGGGGCGTCGGGTGTAGAGTTTGGGGTTTAAGGCATATAGGGTTGAAGGTTATATATATATGTAACTCTATATATATATACATATATAGATAAATAGACAGATGGATGGATGGATGGATGGATGGATAGATAGATAGGTAGGTAGATAGGTAGATAGATGGGGATACATGATAATAGCGCTTTCGGGGTGCAAGGCTCAACATGGTGGTGGTTCCACTCATCACTATAGGGTTCACTTGATGGCCCAGAGGACATAGTAAGTATAGGGTTTAGGGTTTAGTGTCCAGGGTTTAGGTTGAGAGTGCCCCACTTGCGGTTAGCCTTCTTGTGACCCCAATCATACCCTACTTACTATAAGTCTCCTGGGTCCCTAAGTAGGGTTTGCGGTTTAGGACTCAGGGCTGTATAAGGGTGGCTTTATAGGGATATACATCGGGATGTATGACAACATCCAATGCTCTTCATTCAGGACTTAGGATTTAGGCTCCGGGGTAAGGGTTTTGAAGGCCTGAAGATTTAAGTTCTGGTGTTAAGTGCTTACGGGCTCTAGGCTTAGTAGCTTAAAGCAAGCCATAACCACAGCTGGGAAGAACATGACAGCACGAATTGGGAAACAAATATCTCGCTTCAACCCAATAAACCCAAAACCCTGGACCAAAAACCTTCCTCAACCTGGCCCACGTTTCATACATGAACTACATGGTGGACTGTTGATTTCTTGGCCCCTTCTTGTGTGAAAAGTACGAGCTGAAGTATAAATAGTACTCACAAAGTCCTATATGAGTAGCCACCCTGAAAGCTGAAATCCTAAAACCCTACCCCTTAAACCCTAGTCTTTGGACCCACGATGTGTGGTGAGGTCTGGTCAGGGCTCCGTCAGTCAGTAGTGTGGCCATCCTAGAGACGGGTCCCCAACTGGTTCCTTATTGGGATATTTGGGGTTTAGGGTTTAGGGATGCTGACAAGCACGCACAACTTCATATATGTGTGTAGGGTTTAGGGGATTGATTGAGATATTCACGTAGCAAGTAGAACTTCATATTCCATGTTCGGATTTAATATAATGACACATATCTCCACAAATAGCCAGACGTGAGGGCCCATAACTTGGACAGTTATGAGGGCTTAATGGAGAAATATTTTAGTCCGGAAAATGCTGCAATTCGATTTTGGTTACTGAGGGTGGTAGAGGATGCCCTTAACCCTAAACCGCGTCAACCATAGATGTCCCAAGTCTTGGAGTCCTGCCACTTACCTCATCTGAATCCAAGCTGATACATGGTTTGGAGCTGCAGATTTGGGGTCTAGGGTCTAGAATCTAGGGCTGAGGGTCTAGGATCTAGGGTTTGGGCTTCAGGTTTCCCCTGACAAGTAAATCCTACACCCTAAACCCTCACTCCTGAACCCCCAAAACCAAAAAAATCAAGCCACGGAACCACCCTTAATCCGAAGCTAGCCTCGAATCCTAAACCCTAAACCCAAATCTCCTAAACCCTAAACCCAATCTCCTAAACCCTAAACCCTAAACTCCTAAACCCTAACCCCTAAACCCTTAAAACCTTGCAACGCTGCCTCGAATACAATCTTGCAGTTGTCGGTCATCGGAATGCGATCATTGTTGGCCTTGGCTCCGCTAAGGGGAACTTAGTAAGTAGGTTTAGGGTTTAGGGATTAAGGGTTTAGGGTTTAGGGATTAGGGTTTAGGGTTTAGGGTTTAGGGTTTAGGGTCTAGGATCACTTAGAGGGTCAGGGAAATAGGTAGACGGGCACCAAGAGTGAAGAATCAAATGGAACAGGACATGGTAAGCAAAATGGAAACTCGGTTGATATTGGGTGTATATAGGTAAAGCATTACTTTTTAGGTAAGTAGGCTAGTAACGGGGATAGCTGGGGTTTCTATATGGCACCTGCTTACTGAGCCCCATGAACCTCCTTGGAAGTTTGAGCCGGCGCCGAAGAATTTGAGGCATATCTTGGGTCAATCCCCCTCCAAGTAATGGGCTCCACGAAAGACACCTGTAGGTATATTAAGGCTTTAAGAATTCCATATTAAGGAGCTATCACTATAAGGGAGACTGACCTAAGTCATAGTTGGGGTGTGGTATGACGAAAGCTGTACCGCTATAGACTTATTCCTCCCAGCTTGTGGGAGGGGGTGTAGCTGAACCAGGCTGAGACCTCTGTAGAGGGTGTAGCACCCTAACCCCTAATCCTTGACCCCGAAGCCTTAAACCCGAAACCCTAACCTTAAACAGTAAGCCAGGTTAATCTAGAATAATTTCGATTCCGGATTTCAGGCCATTCTGGTACTATCCCCTTTTAGACCACCATTTAGGGTGAGGTCGCGTGAGGTCGCTCTAACTTGCCCAGGTAATCCCAATCCCTAAACTTTAAACCCTAATCCCTAAACCCTAATCCCTACACCCTAATCCCTAAATCCTAATCCCTAAACCCTAATCCTTAATCCCTAAACCCTAATCCTTAAACCCTAAACCCGAATCCCTAAACCCGAATCGCCAATCCCCAAACCCTAAATACTATAGTAGTTTCCATTTTCTTTTCCATCATCCCTTCATAACCTCTATATAAACCCAAAACCCTGAAACCCTGGCGGCCTGGAGCCTGGCTTCCCTGGCAAGTGGCCAGCGTCAGAATCTTATTGTCGTCCAGGACGGTGTTCAGATTCCTGGGTGTAGTTCCAGTACTTAAGGTTTTGCGTTTAGGGGTTAGGGGTTTAAGGGTTTAGGGGGCGGATTTTTGCGTTTGAAAAATTGGACGGGAGCCCTCAGTAATGGTAAGTTTATATGGGCTTGAGGGTTTAAGGTTTAGGGGATAGGGTTAATACCTGCCTCTGGAACAGGGAATGAAGGAATGGAAGAGAAAATGGAAACTACCATCCATTCATTCCCTGCCAACCAGGGGCACGCAGAATTTAATCATGCTGTATTGCATCAGAGGCTGCCTGCTGACGTCAGCAGGCAACGTTTTCTTTCAAAAGAAGACGCTGTTGGAATACAAAAGGGCTGTAGGGGCCCAAATGATTATCAATAACATTTTGAGGTCCGTAGGAGGTATTCCATCTAGGACTCTAATATTGAAAAATAATACCTATAAGCCCGCCATAGAACATCAGTTTCCATCTAATTGTCCATTGAGTCTCAAATTATTGGAGGTTGTACCCCTAAACCCTGTGTTTAACAGGCTAACCAACTAGGTCAATAGTCCCCGAAAGCCATATGGTAACCCTAACTATCTCCGCTATTCAGCTGTACATACTACGGCCTCCTGACCCTCCAAGAAGGAATTGTTCAGTGGCCACCGGGCAGCCACCAATCGTTTTTTGACTTGGGGCGAATCCAACAACCTCTCTATTCTCTATAATCCCACTTTCTATTTCATACGCTCCTTTTGGCTGGGATTTTCCAAACATCATTCACGAATCCCAGCTCTCATTCCGCTTTTCATTTCATGTTCCCCTTCAATTTTCCATTCTTGCGTTGATGTTACGCAAAGCTTGTGTGCGTAGCGCGCTGCAACCAGGAGTCTCAATCCAGATGGCGTCAACGGGCCCATCACACACAATCCAGGTCGTGTACTTCAGCGCACCTGAGCAGATGATGCTGTAAACTCTAAACCTTTTGGTGGTCCATTCTAAACTAAACGCCAAGCGGAATCACAATGCCAAGAATGACACTCCATTCTGACCATGCTTTACCACGACGCGATGAAAACAAGATCCCCTTGAGGTTTCTAAGGGGCATCCATTATCTATTTCACTAAATCTACCTAAACCCCGAAACCCAAAATTCCAGAAACCTAATCCCCAGGGCCCTATACAGCATGCAGAGCAGGGATTGAGAAAGCAGGCCGTCTTATCGGCACGTGAAATATCATGGCTTGGGCTTAGGGTTTAGGGTTGGTCCCTACTTTAGCGTTTAGGGTTAAAGGTTTATAGTTTAGAGTTTAGGTTTGCTGTTGCAGCTGCCGCAGTACTGAGCCGCCATTGCTCGATGCAGATGTGATGCGTGTGAGTATTGTTGCTTTTACCTACACCCTATACCCTCAACCACCAAAACCCTAAACCGAACGGACGAGTTGCGATTGTTGTACCTCTGCCAGATCGAGGCGAAAACGCCTGGGGTCCACTCCTCGCTGATGGGGTCCTTGTAGCCGTACCTGGGTGCACTTGGTGTGTCATAGGAACTTAGCATGTAGGTTGACTCATTGACCATAGAAAAAGAAAATGGAAACTAATTACTGTAGTATTTAAATTTGGGGTTTAGAGTTTAGGGTCTACTTGCAATGTGCAGTTGCAGGTAGGGCTACACATACACCAAATTCGGGCGTCACTAGGTTGTTCCTGGCCGTGAATCCGAAGGTGGGGTGTATTCAGGCTTGGGACTCCAAAACCCTAAACCCTAAACCCTTAGGATTTGGGATCTAGGGCTTAGGGTTTAGGGTTAGGGGTTTAGGGGTTAGTGTTTAGGGGTTAAGGTTGGGTACTGCCCCACTCAGTAACAGTTGGATAGTGAATTTATGTGGCTATATATACAGCCCTTAATAGGACCCCCAATACCAATGTAGACTGTTACTGGGTGGGGGCAGTACCCAACATAAACCCTAAACCAAAAAACCCTAAACCCCAAGAACCACCTGCACACGCCCTTGCTGCTGCACCAGGCCTTGTCAACCTTTGGGGGGGGGCGGCTCCGCACATGCTCTCTACTCTAAACCCTAAAACCTAAACCCCACCCTAAACCCAGGAATGCCTAGGGACTATGAGGAGGGTCTAGGGTTTAGGGTGTAGGGCTCTAAAGAATATACCAAATTTACCTTCGAACTCCAAAGTTTGGACTGGGGGCGGGGGGTTCACAGGCATACTCGGGGGTCATGGTGACTTAGTAAGAAGGCTACCTGATACCTTTAAGTAGATAGAATATTGAGTATATGAGGATCTTATTACAATATACCCAAAGCCATATTCTAGCTACTTAACAGGGGCTATATCACTCAGTCAGTCAATAGCTTCCATAATCCTCATCTTTAACCTACTTACTGCGCCTGCCTGACCCTATACCCAGAGCGTATCTATGTATCTGTATACATGTATTGAAGGGTCCTTAAGACCTACTTACTGAGTGCCACTTGCATAGCGGCCTGGTTCACGGCTGCTGTAGACAAGGCAAAGACCCATCTCGGGGGTCTCACTGTTTAGAGTTTAGGGTTAGGAGGACCCCCTCCCTGTAATAGTGGAATAATAGGAATATAAGAGGACCCTAGTATAATCCTAATTATCCATAATAGTCACTATTACAGGGTCGGGGGGTCCACCTAATTTTTAGGGCTTAACATTCCCAACATGGGGGATACGATGGATGGTATCAGTCCTGCATGAGCCTAAGTGCCTTATACCTTGGCGACCATGGCTTTAGGGGTTTAGGGTTTAGGGTTTAGGGAGTAGAACAAGGTCATGCAAGATTTTCAATGCCAATATGGATCTCAAAACACCAACCTGTCGCCCAGCCAGGTCACATCTGGCTGTCTGTGATGGCCTTAGGGTTCATGACCACCTGCTTGTGCGCCAACCCGTCCTCAGTTCAGGGTTTAGGGCTTAGGGAGCTTCAGCTTTGGCAAAAAGACGGACCCCCACAGTCCACCTAGACTCTCATGGGTTCTCCTACTAATCCCCCCGGGCGAACCTAGACTCCTCCCCAAAAAAGTACTCGGGCATATTTCAGGCTACCGGGGTAGGTTTGCAGGCCGATATTTTTTTTGCGTGGCTGTATAGGGATGATACAATAGGGTTTAGGGTTTAGGGTTAGTGGGGATTAAGGGTAACAAATCATGTAGAATGGTTTTCCAACGTCTCAGAGTAAAACTCTTAACCTGCTGGGGTGTAACGGTGTAACAGTAGCTCAGGAACTGTGCTTCACGGTGTGCCAGGGTGGAAGTCCGAATTCGCACAGCGCAGTAGGAAATATCTGGTTCTTGTTAAGGCCATTTTGCGACACTTTGCATATGAGCTGCAATCAACATTTCCATATAGTTAATGGACATGGTTCCTACTAGGGAATATATTGGGGACTATCCTAGATTTAAACTACCGAGAAGCCCTATGTCCACCCTCAATGGTCCCTTGGAACAAGCCTCACGTTGCCAGTAGCTCATGTAAACCACATTTCAGGCCGACTTAGTAAGTAGGTCAATGATGGGGAAAACTGGGGCTATGATGTGGCATTTTCGAGCTTGTAAGCTACTTACTGAGTATCCTTGACCCTCCAAGTAGGGCTTAGGGTCCAAGCTTAAACTCCCAACACCAAACTCTTCTTACCACCGGAAGATGCGCCAGGGTGCTCGTGCATGGAGCCGCAAGCTAAGTCATGCATGTAAGTGCTTCATGTCTCCAGCGTTCAAAGGGCAAGATAAAACCACATTCCCTATATGACGCAGATTACGTAAGCGGGAAGTAAGGGAAACACGTGACACCTCAACCTATGCAGCTAAAGCTGTAGAAGTCATACCGGCGCATCTCCCATGCGCCTCGATTCTGCAGTCAACTACTGTGGAAACTAAAAAACCTAGGTGATCTAACTTGGAGAGTCAGGGGACTTAGTAAGCAGGTTAATAAGCAGTAAGAGCCATAACCCTAAACATTCAACCCCAAACCGCAAGCCTAGTTACCCCCTTATTCAGCTACATACTAAGCCCCCCTAAACCCTCCAAGTAGGTACCCTACGTACCTATACTACTATGGTATGCCAAGGTCCCCAAGATCATGCAGGTTTAGAGTTTAGGATTTACGTTGACATGAGCCTGTAGGAGCAATGGCACTGCCGTCCGAAATTTCGCTACGTCCGCTAAGTGCCATGAACACTGCACCCTGCCTGGGAAGGGCGGGGACACCCTAAATCCAAAACCCTAAACCCTCTACAAATCGCGAGTCATGACGGCTCTCATACCAAATCACGCCCATTCCCATGGCTTGTTTGATATCCGAAGTCCCGAAAGAAGGAATCATGTAGTTTAGGCTTTATATTGGGATTATAGGGTAAGGCAGGGGTTCTGTAGGGGTAATGGAAAAGAAGCTGGAAACTACTTGGATGATTTGAGAAACTTCCTTTCTGACTCACTTGCAGCCCCGCGGCATTGTGCAGACAGGTTGTCAAGATGTCACGAATCTCAGTCTTTCCACCTTTTGGGATCGAGAATTGGGACGTAGAGGGCTTGGATCAAGCTGTTGCGGTGCACAACGAGGAACTGTTTGCTTATATACCCCTAGATCTCCAAATAGCCCAACGTAGGTAAAGCAATATGTATAGACTTTGGAGCTCAATGTGGAATCTATTTGTATACTTTGATCCTTGGGCTACTGGAAAAATGTACTTCAGGGACATTTCAGGTGGGGAATCACCGGGTGCATATACCCTTACAGAAGGCACATATAAAGCTTAGATGGGGGAGCCAAGGAGTATATAAGGGTTAGGTATACAAGCTCATGTGGGAGAAACTAAAAACCTGGCAATTCCTTAGATCCAAGTAGGATCCGAGCTCTAAGCCGTGGGTGCTACAGGCTGATTTGCCAAAATCCAAGTTCTTCTTTGTACGCGATGGAATGTAGCCACTTTTTTCGAGTGTTTGGGACCCGGAGCCCAAGGCTACAAACTTCAAGGGTGCAAACTTGAGGTATTCGACTGAAACACTTGTGGTGCCTTGGTAGCCCAGCGACTATACATTGTACTAAGCGTACCCTTTTTCCTCTAGACTGCTTGTATGAGGGAATCCAGAACCCAAAAAGGGCAGAAGGATGTTACCCTAAACCCTAAATCCTTCAAAAAAAACTGCCAGAATCCCTTGAGACCCCTAGGGTTTAGGGCTTAGGGGTCAACCCTAAACCCCTGTATCATCCCTATGCGCTCTCTGAAAGGGGGAACGCGGTTTTTAAGATTTAGGGTCTAGGGACAATGCCTTCAAGGTGCGACATGTGTCTCTCGTACATGCCGGTCAAATGTTGGCGATCCATGCCCGAAATAAAGTGTAAATTTCAAAAAAGTTCACATGAGCTATAGTCTAGACTCCTCGTATTTCTCTTAAGTAGCATCCTTATAGGAGTCGCCTATATATTCCCCTATACAACCCCCATCAGAGAGTTCAGACTATAGTACACATAGGCAGGAACTACACAAACCCTGGGCGAACTACTAAGAGGGAATTGTGAAAACAACCGCGAAACAAGCCCGGAACAATCATTAAGGGTTTAGAGTTTTGGGTGAATCTGCATTATCCGCTCAGAATCCCAATATGTCTCCAGGTTCTCCAGGAGTAGCAACTTTTGACCAACTCCCATATCAACCCTAAACTTAAGCCTTCACCCCCATAAACCCTAAACCCGAAATCCTATGAGCACTTAATCTTAGACCCTGTCATTAAATCCTAAACCCAGCAAACCTACAACCCTGAACGATATACACCCTCAGTCCTAAACCCTAAACCCTTAAGTCCTGAAACCTTGAAACCTTTTATATCTCTTAAAACCCTAAACCCTAAAGCCTAAAATCCCTTAAAACCCTAAACCCCTTAGCCTGGAGGTTTTGGGGAGTAGCGCTCTGAGGCGCTGGCAAAGTGTGGGCCCGACCAGCATGAAGCCATGGCGCACCAAGGATGTCTCATACCTTGGGTGGATCCCCCACCCGTTTAGGGTTTAGGGTTTAGGGTTTAGGGTGGAACCCCCCACCCTGTAATAGTGATGTAATGGCAGGGGAAGACATAAGGGGACCTCAATATAATTACCATTCTACCTTGTATTCACTATTACTGGGTACCCTAAACCCTAAACCCTAAACCCTAAACCCTAAACCCTAACCCTAAACCCTAAACCCTAAACCCTAAACCCTAAACCCTAAACCCTAACTTATACCTGTTTTGCGGAGCTAGGTTTTGGCTTCACGAGTCTTGCGCCACACGGTTTAGGATTTAGCGCATCAGGTTTGGGATTCGGGGGCTAGAGTTTTAAGGTTTAGGGTTTAGAGTTTAGAGGCGGGGATGTACAGTTTATATCAGTTTATGATCTAGGGTTTAGGGCATAGCGTTCGGTGTCTAGAGCTTTCAGTTGTGGGTTTACTCTTCAAGTTTTTTTTGAACAACAAATGAGGCAATGCTGCTGAACTGCAGCCAGGGGGCAGCTGAATCACCTTCAGCATCCAGGTGTCCCAGTCCACCAGAAGATTCTTGGAGATCAACGCCTCGATGGACAAGTGTGGAGCCCACGAAGCATTCAGGATTTTCGGGTTTTGGCTTTTGTTTTTAGGGTTTAGGCTTCAGGGGATTTCGCATGCAACTAGAGATTGAGATTTGGCATGCTGGCGCTGAACCCTCACCAAACCCTAAACTCTGACTCCTAAACCTGGGACCCGCGCGCGAGATCCATCCTCGACATTCTTGTACACCTTCTTGGGCGGGTCTGTCACCTGTCCGGGTTTAGGGTTTCGTTTAAGGTTTAGGGTCTAGGGAAGTTCATAACCCCAACCCCAATACAAGGACCTGATATCTTCCATATGTCCTGATTGTAGGGGTTGGAGTCGGGTCACCCGAATCCTCTTTCTAATGTCGAGGATTGGGAAGGGTTGGCCACGCAACATATACTGAGGCAGGTTACGAAACGCAAATGTTGTCTACATGTGGACATTCCCCCTTACAGTAACATTTACCACAAAAAACAATTGGAGCTATGTTAGCGCAGTTAAGGACAGTTGCTTCAAGGGGCATGGACCCGATATGTACAGTCGATGTACAGTAGTAAATATAAGCGACTGTAGGATATTACCTGGTTTTAACTTAGCTTGTTGCCTACCTAGCATCTACTTACTCATGCCCAGGTGGAGTGGGTGGGCTTTGGAGGTTGGGGTTTAGGAATCTAGGGTAATGCCCAAATTTCGGCATGTTCGTACGGTTACGAAGCGCCAGCATTGTCTTCAGTAGTAGTCATGAGGCTGTGCTGGATATTATCTAGTTGTAATTTGGGTTTTCCACTGCCTGGCGTTTGCTTACTCATAGCTAGTGGGGGCTTCTGATTAAAACACTCGCCCCCCTCGTCCCCCCTGACAAGGTACGTCCTCTACACCATCCAGGGTCCCTTAATCAAGCTGGAATAGGGTTTAGGCTTTAGGGTTAAGGGTTGAGGGGTCCAGAATCTTGAGGAGGAATTAAGACTCTGCGGGCCAAAGGCTTCAGGTTTCTTCAAAAATTCAAATTTCTTGGCTTCCTGGCAAGGTCCTGGATTACGCCGCGGCCTTTCTAAGGGTCATTCTTCTGTTTCTGAGCTTCCGGTATACCACTTCTCAACCAAATTGTCTTCCTAGCCACACATTCTGCAAGTGGTTTCAGAAGAAATTGTTGGTTTCTGGCGAGCTTCCATTTGGCATGCTCTAATAGATTTGGCCTTCATGAAAACGAAAAGCCAAAGGCTTCAGGGTTCTTTTAACTTCAAACTTCTTGGTTTACTTGGCGAGCTCCTAGATGATTCCGTGGCCTTTACAAAGGCTACTCTTCCGTTTCCGATCTTCTGGTCAACTAACACTTAGCAAGCTTGCTTTCCCAGCCGTATGGCGATTTTACAAGAAATTGTTGGTTTCTGGCGAGCTTCCATTTAGGATTTCAAAAGAGTAGTGCCTCACTGTGGACTATTTGAAATTAGGGCCGCATGGGGACTGTTTGAAATCAGGTCTTTACGAGAGACTATTTGAAATTCAGGGGCTTACTAGGGACTATTCCAAATTAGGGCTTATTTAGGACTATTCCGAATTAGGGCCTGATAAAGGACCATTCCACATTAGGGCCTTGTGATGGACTATTTGAAATCACGGCCTTAGGAGGGATATCTGAAATTGAAGCCATTAGGGATTATTCCAAATAAGGGCCTTTAGGCCTGTTCCAGAAAAAAGGCTCATTACGGAGTAATCCAAAAGGGGGCCTTATCAGAGACTATCTTGAACTAGGGCTTTATTGAGGGACATTTTCAACTAAGGCCCTATCCATGACCGTTCCAAAACAGGCGGCTTCAATAACCATTGCGTTTATGGCCTGCTATTATTCCGTGCCAGGAAAAATGCGCTCATTTCCGCGGCCACTTCATTCCTTTGTTCCAGGAAATCTCTGCTGTATTCCGTGGCCTTCATTAATCGCCATATGTTGGGAGTCGGGGAAGAGTTCTCGGGACGGGAATAATTATTGGCGAGTGCAAGGTACCTTCCAAACAGCAGGAGTTGCTCTTTACATGCCCAAGAACACTGCATTCCTTGCTTGATGGACCCTAAAAAGACCCACTATTTTATGATACCCCCACATAGGGGCCAGCACTGACATCCAATCCATTTCCCCCTGCCGGCAAGGCATGGGTACGTTCTCGGGGCATGCCTTGCAGCGCCTTCGTTTCCCATACTGCTAGTCTTTGAAGGGTCCAGAGACGTATTTCTGAATAAACCCCACTACGCAACAACGCGAAAAACTTCAAGATCATCTTCATGTTATCGCCTGCCTTTTTTGGGTGACATGTTATCATTTCCAGCAATTAGGGTTCTTACGTATTAGATATAAGACTTATTATATGGATCTCCGAAAAAGCAACTTTTTTGGAAACAACATTTTGCCACACACGTCTTGGATGCTCGACCTTGAATGTAAACCCTGGCCTTGGGGAAGAGATCCTTCAACAGTGCCAAGAAGAGAGGCACGTCATCTGCGACCTCGGCACGGAGGCGAAACCTACAAGCGTATCTGAGGTCTATCTTAACCTGGTTCTGCATTGTTTAAGGTGCTTGCTGCTTTGCTTTGAGAGCACTTCGGGTGGCTTTAAGTATGCTTGAAAAATATGCCAAAATCTCAGGAAATGTGCTTTGCAAAAAATGTAACTTGCCAAGGTGGCCTGGGCTCCAAGACACGGCGCATCCAACACAGAACCTACAATCTGTCAAGATGTATATGCCAGTCTTACATGATCTCCCGTTAATATTTGCCATACCATGTTTACGGCCCTGCCCACAACCCTAACCCTGAAGCCTACGTCTTGAAATCAACCCCCATATGGCAAGCCGTCAACTGCACGGCTTTTTCTCCTACAACTGAGGACGAAGCCAACTTGGACAGATTCCTTGGCCATGGCTTGGAGTTGGTTTAGGGCTTTACGTTGAAGGCTCGAGGCTGGGGATTGAGGCTTTGGAGTTTGAAGCTCCAGCTTTCAAGTTTAGGGTGTCGGCTTGGAATTGCTTAGGTTGCGCTCAACGCTTGGAAGTTTTTAGCTGGGGTTTCAAGCCTTGGGTTTTTGATGCGGGGAGAGATTCGCTGCAATCCGGGAAAACATCTTGCACTGCCATGTATCAGATCCCACCACGACGGGGCCCACAAGAAATCATGTGTTGAAACCTCATTTAAGACTGGTAAATACTTCAGGCACCCTGCCCTTCAAACCCCAACACAAGTAAAACGACTTTCATGTGATGCAGCTTGCAGGTATTTGCAAACTGCACTGACCTTTGAGCGTGAAGCCCTGAACCCGAAATCCTTGTCCTACAACGTGTCAACGGTTCAACTGCCTGCTGTGGATGTGGTTCTTTGCACGTTCCATTCCGCATACAAGCATAAAAAGATAACCTGAAATGATGAGCTTCTGCGTGACATTCCAAACTCCAAAGTTCTAGTAGATGTGAGTACCAATAAGAAGGACATCCATTTTAAAAAACACACACAGAAAACTGAATGGGTACTCATAAGAAAACGTGTCCAGCCCTTAAGAAAACATATCGCTTGTTCCAAGGCGAAAGCCCCCGGGACGGACCAAGCACATGCGCACATGTCCCTTTACCGGTTCCGAAACCGGGGAACCTAAACAACAGGATTGGGACCTAGCAATTTCGCAGCAACACTACTTTATTTTTGCACATGAACAAATATGCGAGCGAAGCATGAAATCTCCAGCCACAGGAAAATGTTGCACTCAAATCAAAGAAGACACTCTCTTTCATGTGCGTGGTGGCCACTTGAAGAGTTTCAGCCCATTGTTTGGAGACTTTGTTCAATGCGCTTTGGGTTGGGACTGGAACCGAAAGCAGGTCATCCCTTTTAACGTGATCCCCCGAGTCCGCAGAACCCTGTATTTTCTTGTCCCGCTGGGTCTGGGGTCCATATTTCTGCTGGGTGGGGATCTCCCTTACGAAGCACGGCGCCCCACATTACAACGTAAGGAGACTTCTGCTCTGCCAGGACAGAGCCAAGGAGCCACATTAAAAGCTGAATCCCAACAGTCTGCATCCTGCGCAAGGATGCGGACTTAAAAAGACAACAAGCAGAACTCAGCACTAAGGCGCCTTCCTCTTCCAGGCTGCCAAGGCCCAGTGGGAATGCCACCGCACGTGAGCTGCCATGGCAACGTTGATTTGGAAACCCATGAAGTGACCACCATGGCAAGAATCTACCGAAATTGGTCGGAAAATGCATCGGCGTCCTGATGTGGGCATTGGCGGAAGCCATGGAGGACTTGGGAGGGTCCTATCGCTTTCGGGCGTTTATGCGTAGGCGTAGGATGGAAGAAAGGTTGCTTTCCTTTGTTGGGGGGGGGGGCAGCCAAAACACGTTCAAAGTTTCATCTTAGATTGAGCGGTATTGCTTCTTGGCGGGTCCTATCGCTTTGGGTATTCTTTGTTTGCGCGATTCCTGCATCTCACAGGGTTCCTTCTCTTCGTCCCGAATACGCGAGCGTTGCATGATGAACGCATGCGTCCCTAACAGCACGGTACAGATACTTCACGGCCTCGGTATTCAGACGTGAAATCAGAAAGCACATGTGTGTGTGTGTGCGCGACACTTAAAGCATATTTGTATTGCCAAAATACCTCCATCCAAATTTACTACGGAGCCCGAAAAGGAATGTTAGTTCTGGAAATATGTCCACGTGCAGTCGCATGAGAGAATCAATCATACTCTGATCTCCCCTCATACTCTGCAGGACTCCATCATGAGATCCCTACCATTCCACACCTCGGGCACAATCATTCAAATTCAGCCTGGTTAAGTTCACAAAGCAGTAAGGAGCAAACCAATCTTGCTGTGAACTTCCAGCAGGTACTTCAACATCGCCCCGGGGATTCAAACTCGCGCTGAAAATAGCTCTGCCTGAAATCAAGCCATTTGCCACCCTTTAGGGTGCGGTCGAGTGAAGTCGTTAGGATTTGCCCTGATAATCTTGGACCATATTTACAATCCCCATTACCTAAACTCAGGTTTGAGGACTCTCAAAGGCTAGGTATGCACATTGCGGAAAACACGTGACACCTATCCTAGGACTCATGGTGCACCATGACCAATTTCAGATCCCCGTGCCCAACCGACGCTCACAAGATAGGACAATCTTGGCTGAGGTCAGGGCTGCCTGTTACTTTAGGGTTTAGGGTTAAGGGTTTAGGGTTTAGGGGTTTAGGGTTTAGGTAAGTTCCCTAAACTCTAAACCCTGTTCAGCTTTAGCCAAACTGCACCAAACTAAGCCGCTTCAACAGCAACAGCAAGATCGCTATCCCTATGCACAACAGCCTAAGTTCCCTGGAACCCGGGTAGAAAGAAGCTGATTCTTCGGATTATAGGAAACAAGCATTTTAGAAGTATGGGCCTCTAATTTGGCCCCTCGGGCTTTTTCAGTGAAATTCTAGGGACCTTTATGGGTACATATAGGATATATATATATATACATATGCTACCCCCCCGATTGACCAAGGTTTTCTGGATGAATTCCTTTTAAATTCCAGTTGAGTCAAAAGAAATCTTTGAATACTGGAATTCTAGTTTTGGAGGTGGCTTTGCTCCAGCTAAATTCCTTTTAAAATCCAATTAGGAATTAAAGAGCAATCTAGAAATCCTAGCATTCTAGTTTTGAAGGTGGCTTTGCTTTATATAAATTCTTTCTCAAAACCAATTAGGGATTAACGCGAATTCCTTTTCCAATCCTCTCAGAAAACAAAGGGTAATCTTGAAATCCTGGAATTCTAGTTTTGGAGGTGGCTTGGCTGCAGCTAAATTCCTTCAAAATCCAATTAGGGGGAAAACAGGAATCTTGCAATCTTGGACTTCTGATTTTGAAGGTGGCGTTGCTTTTTACATATATTCCTTTTTAAAATACAAATACAATTCAGAATCAAAGAGACATCTTGGGATACTGGAATTCTAGTTTGGGAGGTGGCTTTGCTTTATATGAGCTGCCTTTAGATTCCAATTACGATTTAAAGAGGAATCTTCAAATCTGGTTTTGGGGATGGTTTTGCTTTATATAAAATCCTTGCAAAATCCAATTAGGAATCAAGGAAGAGATCTTGGAATCATGGAAGTCTAGTCTTGGAGGTGGCGTTGTTCCAGCTAA